>PVIC010024490.1:0-25951 GCA_004025085.1 Thryonomys swinderianus | reverse complement strand
AAAAAACCTACCAACAAAGAAAAGCCCTGGTCCTGGTGGCTTTACTGCTGAATTCTACAAAACTTTTAAAGAAGAATTAACACCACTACTTCTCAAACTCTTTAATGAAATCTAAAGGGAAGCAGTAGTGCCAAATTCATTCTTGGAAGCAACCATTACCTTGATTCCCAAAGCAGAGAAAGACCCAACCAGGAAACAGGCCAATCTCCCTAATGAACATAGATGCAAAAATCCTCAATAAAATACTGAGAAACAGAATAAAGAGGATCATCAAGAAGATCATACACGCTGACCAAGTTGGAATCATCCCTGGAATGCAAGAATGGTCCAACAGGGCCAGAGGATTAGCTCAGTGGTTCCGGCGCTTGCCTCGCAAGTGCAAGGTCCTGAGTTCGATCCTGGTAACCACATACAATGCTGGGCGTGGAGACTCACGCCCACCAGCAATCAACCAGCAATCAGCACCACATACCACAGTGCTGGGCGTAGTGGCTCACGCCTGTAATCCCAGCACTCGGAGGCAGAGACAGGAGGATTGCTGAGTTCGAGGCTTGCGTGGGCTACATAGTGAGCTCAGAGCTAGCCTGAACTACAAAGCGAGACCCTGTCTCAAAAAAAAAAAAAAAAAAAGAATGGTCCAACACACATAAATCAATAAATGTAATATACTGCATTAACAAACTCAAGGACAAAGCCATATGGTCATCTCAATAGATGCAGAGAAAGCATTTGACAAAATCCAACATGTATTCATGATCAGGATCCTAGAATAGATGGACTTTATCTCAAACTAATAAAAGCTGTTTATGAGAAACCAACAGCCAGCATCATTCTAAATGGCCCCAAACTAAATGGCCTCACACTAAGATGAGGAACAAGACAAGGATGTCCACTATCACCACTCCTGTTCAATATAATACGGGAAACATTAGCCCCAGCAATTAGGCAAGAGAAAGAAATAAAAGGAATAAAGATGGGAAAGGAATAAGTTAAACTGTCATTATTTGCTGATGACATGATACTCTACATACAAGATCCTAAAAAATTAACCAAAAGACTTCTAGACTTAATCTTCAAATTTAGTAGCATAGCTAGATCAATGTTCAAAAATCAATAGTCTTTGTATGCACAAACAATAGACCCACTGAGACAGAAATTGGAGAGTCAAGCCCTCTCACAATAGTATCCAAAAAATGAAATATCTAGGAATCAATCTAACAAAGGAGGTGAAAGACCTCTACTCTGAAAACTATAGCACTGTGAAAAAGAAGACTGAAGAGGGAATCAGAAAATGGAAAGGCATTCTTTGTTCCTGGGTAGGAAGAACCAACTTTGTCAAAGTAGCTATATTTCCTCAACTACTATACAGATTCAATGCAACTCCGATTGAAATCCCAATAGTGCATTTCACAAATCTAGAGAAAATAATCCAAAAATTCATCTAGAACCACAGAAGACCTAGAATAGCAAAAGCAATTCTAAGTCATCCTTCTTTTTAGTTGTGAACAATATTCCTAACAAAACTGAGAACTAATTAAAAGTTGAAAACTTGTATAATAGTTCTCCAGTTCACTTTTTATAGTAATAATGATAATATTTCCTCTTATGTCTTAGCTAAGACAATTCCCCACAGAGGCTGACAGCTGAAGGCTATCTGCTGGAAGCATTCCCAGTAGATAACCTTTTTTATTTCATCTGGACACCTAGTATAATGTTCAAGATAGTACTAGTTCTAATAAACATTGAAGTTAGACCCAGACCTCCTGCCCTTTGGGAGTGATTTACTATTTGTCCCTTTGTGATAGTGTTGGCACAGGCTTTCTCATGTGATAGACAGATGACCTGTGAAAGTTGACCCTGTCTACATAAGTCAATGGCAGTTGGGAGGCTTCCTTGGGCAAACAATTATTGTCCAAGTAAATCAGAACATCTATACAAACAAAAGATAAACATCTGTTTGAGCAACCATTTTCAATTATAGGCCCAAGGAATCTCACTGATGGCTGCCTTTGACCAACTACTTCTTGAACACCTGCAATACTCAAGGCATAGTGATAAACTCTGGGGACTCACTAATGAATCAAAACAGATAGTTTTCTACTCTAAACTTCAGTATAATGTTGGAAATAAGTTCCTTCTTGCCTTTTGCACTTTCACAAATGCTGTTTTTTCACAAATATCTGAAAGGAGCTTCAGATAAAAGTCTCTTTTTCAAGATTTGGGTTATGTTTTAAATGTTGCCTCCTCAGAGAAGCCTGTCCTCAACAAGTCTGTCTAAATTAGGCATCTCCCCTCCTCCACTGAATCAGTGTCAGGCTCCTCTCAGACTACCCTGTTCATATCTTTCATAGTACATATCACTATTTGTTACTGTATGTTTTTTGAATTGCTTTGTTTGGTGCCCCAAATTTTCAGGTGGGAAACTGAGGTATGGGGACATTAAATTCACTGGACTATCAGACTTGAATTAAAATTCAAGTTACCTAAGTATATGAAAAGCCTACAGAAGTTACACAGGTTCCCTGAACCTTAGTTTAGCCATCTAGAAAATATGGTCAATAATGGAAATTAAACAGAAAAAAATAAATAAAAACACCCAGATTGTAAAACTACCTTTTTCTATCACTTGATGGAATTATTACATAAATTCACAGAAAATCCTGACAATCTATACACAAAAAATAAAGACAAAATTATTACCATTAATAAGGCCAGTAAGGTTGCAGAATAAAAGATCAATATACAAAATCAGCTGTGTTTCTACACATAAATGAATAATCTGAAAAAGAAGCTAAGAAGATAATTCCACTTATACTAGCATCAGAGAAAATAAGGAAGCATATATTTAACTAAGAAGAGATAAGGCTTGTATATAATAAGCTAAAAAATACTGCTGACAAGACTAAAACAAGACCTATGTAAAAAGGTAAAGACATCTTGAATGCTGGATGAAAACTTAAATTATTTTTTCCAGTATTAGAGACTGAACTCAGGATCTTATGCTTCTAAGGCTGGTGCAGTGCCATTGAACTACATCCCTCGCCCAAAACTTAACATTGTTAAGATGGAAATCATGGAATTAATTAATGTGTAGATTCAAAATGATACCATCAAAATCCCAGCTGACTCAAAAATTAATTTTGAGAAAAACAATGGAGGAGAATGCATAGTTTCGCATCTTGTTGGGAAACTGCAATCATAAGGGGGGGTGCTAGCCCAAGTACAGGCAGAGAGCAGTAGAATACAACTGAGTGTAAAGAGATAAACTCACGCATTTATGTTCAATTGGTTTTTGACATGGATGTCAAGAAAACACCAAAGGCTTTTTCAGTGAGTCATGTTGTGACAACTGGATACTAATAGGCAAAAAATAAAGTCAAATCATCATATCATAACAAAAACACAAAATTGACTATAGAATCTAAATGTAAAAGCTAAAACTATAAAACTCTCAGAGGAAAGTGTAGAGGTAAATATCTATGTCTTTGGTTTAAGTAAACATATTTTTGAATATGAAATCAAAAGAGTCAACCATGAAAGACAAAATAGATTGGTTAAATTGTACCAAAATTTAAAACTTTCAAGAGATACCATCCATAATGTGAAAGTATAACTCACCAGATGAGAGAAAACATTCTCAAGTCACATTTCTAAAATGAATTTAATGTACAGAAAATTTGAAGATACATAAATGGCCAAAGTACAGGAACAGATTCTCAGCTTCATTAGTCATTATGGGGAAATACACATCCGGACCACAAGGAGATATGCCGTGACCCATATTAGAGTGGCTATAATTAAGAAAGACACTTATGAGCACTGATGAGGATGGGGAGAAGTTAGTGAAAATGTAAAATGGCTCTCCCTCTTTGGAATACACTTTAGCAATTTCCCAGAGTTAAGCATGATTGCTGTCTCAGCAATTCCATTCCTATGTGTATATTCAAAAGAGTTAAAAATATATATTCACACAAACGCTTACATGTGAGTATCCATAGTAGTGTTATTCATAAAAGCTCCAAGTTAAATTGACCCAAGTGATTAATGAATAAACAAAATATAGTTTATCCAATCCAAAATTATTCAACTATAAATACTAAAAAAAACCTCCTGATCAATACTGTCTTATGGGAAACATAATGGCCCGGGGAAGAAGCTAGACACAAAGCCTATACACTGTAAGTCGCCATTATGAGATGTCCTGAGTGGTCACATCTGCACGGATGTGAGTGATGGAATCGGGGAGGGAAGAAGGGCAGGTGACTGCTAATGGGCGGGCGGTTCTATGGGCTGTGGGGAAATGTTCTGGAATTAGGTAGCAGTGATTGTTTTACAACCTTAAGAATGTACTAAAATCCAATAACCCTATTTGTTGGAAGGGTGATTTGTGGTGTGCCAATTATCACAACAAAAGAAAGTTTTATACATCCGTCTTGCTGTAGTGCACAGCAGCTCTCCAGTCTCAAGCGCCCTAATGTTCTGGAGCATCTCTTTACATGCCCCAGCCTCCCCCGCCATCACGCAGGACATCTGATATAACGGGCCTGCTTGCTGGCCTCCATCTTCTGCTCTTACAAACTTCTATGAATCAGGACATTTTCCCAAGATTTCAAATGTAGGGACAGATAAAGAAGCAGTTAGTCCCTGGTCACAGAGGCAGCTTTCAGTCAGGCAAGTAAGGCTGATCTAAGAAAAAGGCAGGATTGAAAAACAAAGAACATAGCCTGATCCCAGCAGTTTTAGACACCAGAGACATCTGAGTCTCTCCACAGTCTGCACTGCGCAAACTTCCCTTGGGTTCAGGGACTCGGTAAGCTGCTTTTCTGTCACTGGCAACCACACTCATATACTTCAGCTCTGCAAAGTGTATTATCAATAACAGATGAAAAATAAAATAGGAGTAAGAAGTAACATTTGTTTTAAGTGGTTGTGACTCACTGTGTCTCATAACAATCTTAGGAGGTAGGTGCTATACAAAATCTTACTGAAAGCGAAACCGGGACACAGAAAGAATTAGAACATCCAAGGACACAGAGCTACTATATGATCTTGAATAAGTTCACAATCTCAGTAATAGCAAGGTCAGTATTCACAATTATTGCACTGTGTTGCCTTTTGCGGAACAAAACACAATATATGTGCAAAACAGTATTATTGGAAGAAGTTGATATGAAGAGTTTCTTTTTCATTATAATTAACTATTCTGAGATGTGGGTTTCCTTCTAAAAGTATTATCTTATATAAAAACTTTCAAGAATTATCCATAGCATTTGGTGCTGCTTACCTATAATTTCAGTTTTCTGTCTCTAAGTGCTTCTATTTATTAGCTGAATCCCAATTAATTCAAATGGTGGCACTAGTTTTTATGGATGTTTGATAACAGTTTTTCAGTTATACAGCCTTAGAGACACTACAGTGTCCTGTTCTGCTCCCAAGGAAAGAAGTGTTCATATCCTGGTGTTTTCATTATCAGGAGAATCATGAAAAATCTACACAAGGTTCACACTAGAGTCACCACATTGGACAGAATATAAGAGCATCATCTGCAATGCAAGCAAGGTCTGCTATTGCAGCTGTAAATCCAAAATACACTTGTGCTGCCTGCTTTTCTTTGCAAGAATATCTCAGAATTCATGTTATGCTCACAAACTGCTTTCTCAAGACAATCAGAGGAGTGGATTCTGGGGAATCTCAATGCTCACCCACTTTATCCTCAGCAAAGGTTGCAAAGTTGTACATTAAGCCTTTTTTGTCTTTCCTCTCAGCCCTCCCTGTGGAAAGAAGTCAAGCTTTTGTTAAAAGAAACATTCAAGTGTTGGCGCTGTAGCTCAGTGGTAGAGAACTTCTGTAGTTTGTAGAGGCTCTGGGTTCAACCCCCAGCACTGAAAAACAATAACAACAACAACAACAACAAATAAACAAAACACCACTCAGAGGAGACAGACTTCTCTCTGACTCTTCAGTCCCATGTGTTTGATTTCCTACAGAGTGCTAATTATTGGTGAAAACTTATTAGATGGAGTTTATGCACTGGGAATCTTTGTTTGAGGTGCAGGAAATGAAATTACCACTTCATTTCACATAAATATCAGGTAGTCACCAAGTACACAAAAACAGCGCCAACTTCACATGTGAACTGGTGACTACTGGGCAGCATGCTGGCTTTAGATGTAAGTAATTAGGGTGCTGAGAACAAGATGAAGAAACTAGGCTAACTCTGAAATACTTCCTTTTCATGGAGGGCGCTGCCTGAAATCCTTTGATTTGAGCTTCACTCCTTAGTGTAAGACTTCCTAGGTCATAGAATTATAATCAACCTAAGGCAAGGAGACATTTAAAATCTAACCAGTTGTTTACACTGTGTTATGAGTTTTGGGTCCTATTCTGCCAGTTTGTTTTGGAAACAGAAAGAAAAAAGAATAAGAGGACAAACTGAGAAGGGAAGATGAAGGGCAGAAGCTTGGAACAGATCCACATTTCCAAGTCCTGGATGTCTGTGCTCCTTTATATCTCACTAGGGTATTTAATCACCTGAGCCACAGAGGATTCAGAAGGTCTATACCCCCCAAGAGGAAACGGGCAGAAGGGTTCCATAGGAAGAGAGTCCCAGTAGGCCTCAAGTCACGAAAGGAGAAAGGGAGATTCTGCTGATAGGGTAGTTGGTAACAACACCATAGGTTATGAGCCAACGGGTCTGATCAAGTGTAATGGGGCAGCACCAAGGACACAGTCCCATCTGATGTAAAGGAAAACCGAAGTGCAAGAACGAGAGGCCCTCATCAGTTGGTGATCCAGTAAAAATGATCATCGAGACATGGTGAACAAATAACCATGCAAAGCAGCCGCTTTGTTAGCACAAATTAATAAAACCGGAAAAGTGTGTTAATGAAAGTTGAATCTGAGTTGGAGTGACCAGAGAGCACTTTCTGCAGAACAGAAGCTAATGGAAGACAAGTCATCAGAGGAGACCGACCCCTGCAGAGTTTTTTTGTGTGTTTGTTTTAGAAACTACTCAACGAGCATACACAAGTGTGCACAGTAGTTCATTTCCATAACTGTTAGAGAAGGAAACTCTGCAATGAGACAAACCATTCCTACTCACTGAAAGTACTAATGTAAGTAGTGCTTATAGCTATGGAAAGTTTTATAAACCTACCTTCCTCTGTGATCTTATCCTACCCCAGTGTATGTCTTTCTATTGCCCTTGTGATATGATAGTGGTCTGTTAATAGCTATTCTCTCCAAGAGTTTGAAAATTCTCCAAGCGCTGCAGGCATGTTTAATCCACCCTAGTAACTCTAATGCCTCCCCTAGGCATGCTAGCTAGCTCGCACACAATAGTCATTCGTCCGATCAGTACTAAGTATTATGATAGGTGGGACGGAGTCGTGAGCAAGATAAGATTTGGACTGTGAGCACAGTTCCAGGACATAGTGCGTGCTGATCATGTGCTGAGTTCAATCTCTGACAATAAACCAAATAAAAAAGCTTGCTGCATGGAGTTTACATGCAGAATCAGTCAGTGAACGGGGAGATGGGTGAAGCCATGAATGGACGGACATAGGTGTGCATAATCAGGAACTATTGGTTTTGGGCTATTGCCAGGTCTACAAGGTTCTTGTTCTCATGAACGTCTGTATCATATGGATAAGGCTCTACAGAGACCCGAAGCTTCCCCTCCAAGAGGAAGTTTCATTGTTGGATGAGCCTGGCAGGGTGACAAGGTCTGGGACAAGCAGTCTCCAGGGCCTGAACACCCAGAGAGCCAGTTCAGTGTTAAGGAGGTTTGTCTAGTCTACATTTTGCCTAAGCTCTCTATTCTCACCAGCTCTGGACTCAGTAAGCTCATCCATCATCTTTACAAGAGGTCTAATGTTTCTATGCCGCTTTTCTCTCAAATCCCATGCTGTGCATTCCTAGCCAAGCCTGATGCCTCCACTTTCACTCTCTCAGCCCCCGGGCCAGTCTTTCCCAGCAGCCTGGAAAGGAGTCTGTCATGAAAAGGACAGGTGTGAAGAACTCATCCCCGAGTGGCCCTGACTGTATTTAAGAAAGAATTCAGACAAGAAAGTGAAGCATGTCTTATTTACCAAGAAAAAGCATAAAGTTTGATTTATTTTAAACTAATGCTTTTTGTATTTGTCAAAATTCACTAGGACTCACTAACCCTAGAAATGGCAGTTTAAAAATAGAAATCATTGGTCTCTTTACAGCATTTTATGGCCAACCCATAAGAGAGATAAGGAAGATCTTCACTATGTGACAAATGATGAAACATCAGTGGACTTAATATTTTTCTTTGTTTCCTCAATTTTATTTTATGAAAAATTTCAAATAAAGTCAAATGTTGGGCACTTGAGAACCCATTGTTGATATTCTGGCAATGTTCCTTTATCTCTACATGTATAACAATATTGTTTGTTGAGTAATTGTAAAATAAGCTGTAAGCATCATAAACTTTATCACTAATATTTAAGAATGCATCAATTAAAAACAATTACATTCTTCCGTTTCTATAGCCATAATACAGTTTTCACACAAGTAAAATTAAGCCTGTGGGGTGTGGTACATGGCAGTGTCGTTGGTCACTTGGGAGGCAGAGCAGGAGGCCCGTGAGCTGAGGCCGAGTCTGGGCAACATAGCAAGATCCTGTCTCGGAATAAAAAAATCAAAAGGGCTGCAGATGGGGCTCAAATGGTACAATAATCCCAGTTTTCCCTTTAAAGTGTTCAGTTAAATACACTACCCCTGCTACCAAATTCCAGAATACTCTGGATGCCCTCAGGAAACCCAGTTATTGCTCATTCTTTTCTTCTCTTTAGTCGTACTCAGTGACTAATCTACTTTTTGTATCTGTGGATGTAGCTACTATGGAGATTTCATATAAGTAGAATCACATAATATGTGAGTTTTCTGTGACTAGCTTCATTTGCTTTATTATAAAGATTTTAAAGATCATCCCTTTTGCTCAATGTATTAGTGCTCCATTTCTTTTCACAGCTGAATAATATTCCATTTTATGGATATATCACTTTTTCTGGTCACTCATCAGTTAACAGGTATTTGGGCTGATTCCATTTTTTGGTTATTATGAATAATGCTGCTATGAACATTCATATGCAAGTATTTGGACATGTTTTGAACTCTTGCTATAAACTGCAGAAACATGTGGTAATTCTTTTTACTACTTTGAGAGACTGACAAAGGGTTTTCTAAAATGGCTACTCGTTTTACATTTCTATCAGCAACATGTGAGAGTTCCAGTTTCTCTACAGCTTTACCAATACATGTTCTTGTCTTCTTATGTATTTGGTCACTCTAATGTTGGTCCAGTGTTGTCTTACTTAAGTCTGATAGTAATGAAGCTGAAAATCTTTTCATGGATTTGATCATTTCTTTGGAAAATCTGCATTCACATTCTTCACTTACTTTAAAATTAGTTTGCTTTTTATTGTTGAGTTGCCAGAGTTCTTTATATATTTTGGACATCAAACTCTTAACAGACACAGGATCTGTAAACCTTTCCTCCCATTTTGAGTTGTATTCTTTATGGATGTCATATTTTTAAATGAAATTTTTATAACAACTAATCTGTCTCTTGTTATTTGTAGGGGTTTAATTTCACTCCTTTCACTTCTAGTCAGCCTAGTACCATCTTTTTGGAAAACATTACTCTCTCTCCACTGGATTTTCTTGCCACTATTGTTAAAAACTAGTTAATTATAAATCTCTGAGCTTTTAATTCTGTTCCATTGAACTATATGCCTATTCTTAAGCTATTTTATGCCAGTCTTGATTACTGTACTTTTGTAATACATTCTGAAATTGAGAAGTATGTATCTTCCATCGTTCCTCTTCTTTTCCAAGACTGCTGGTATTCTACATCCCTTATATTTCCATACAAATTTTAAGATCACTTTATCACTTCCTTCCAGGAAAACTGATACTATTTTGACAGGAACTGTATTTAACATTTTCTATTGTTACAAAGAATGACTTTGAAGCAAGAGCCATTAAGCTTTTCTGGGCAAAGAGGTTTTCATAGATGATTGCTTTAAACTACTTTCATTGCCCTAAAGAACTGAATGTGGGATATTTCTCATTTTTCAATAATTTTCTTCATTTTGAAGAAAAATTACATTAAATACATGCAAAACTGAATTTCAAAGGATGGTCATGAATAAAGATGTGTGCTGCCAAGTAATCTACAATACTCTTACAAGAACCAGTGCTCTCTAATCAGCAAATTTAAAAAAGAAATTGCAAGAGATTTTTCTTTTGCAGGAATCTGATTGCTAATTATTAAAAAGAGTACTAGCTCAACAACTGAGAGAAAGATAGAAACAGGTTGAAATAGGAACAACCATGTTTCAATCTGCTGATGGAAGCTCAAAAGAACTCCTTCACAGAAGCCAGACTGCCTAGGGTTTCAATTAGTGATACTGTTGAAGAAAAATATTGTATGTTGTAGGTCTGAGCTGAATCCCTTCCTCTTGAAAGTTATTCCTCCCTGCCATTGCTCTTTCTTCTCCTCATTGCTCATTTTCTACTTTCTCTTCATCAAATGCTTTCTTTTTTTAAGATGTCAGTTGGATTTTTTAAATTATCCTGAAATATACTGCAACTCAAATAATTGATTTTCTTACATCCAGGTCCTTGCTGACTGATTCCACATCAAGCTCTTGAGTTTCACTCTGAAAAAGTGGGAGGGACCTGAGTCGGGACAGAATGGATCAGCTGAGGTAAATGTGCTAATCCACGTGGTGATCTGTGCCATCCAATGCCCACTAACTGTACACTCACACAGAATCAGAAGCAGACTTTCCTAAAGAGAAAGGCACTCGCTGCAAACAGATGCAAGATTGAGTAGATCGATTACATTTTTTCTCCATGGCAAACACCTTCTGATAAAAGAAATATGTATGTCATAAATGTGAATGTTACCAGCTGCAAATTTCCCCATAAATTATAATAAAATGTTTGTGGTTCTATGAGGCAAATTTTAATACTCCAGTGGCAACTTTTGATCTCTTCATTTGTTTCTGAATCGTACACTTCCCTCAGTGCCAGTAAATTGGTGTGAAGAGAAAATCATTTTGATACAGTTGTACATGAAGTGTAAATAGTGACTAAACCTAAGGAAAATCAAATAGCAATTTCCAAAACAAATATGTCATATTTTCTTATTTTTACTTTGAGCAATAATGATATGTTAATATATTTTGAATTTCTCAATTCAATAACCCAGAGTACCTTAAATTGCCAAATTTTAACATGTGCAGATTTAACATTTCAGCTTTTTGAGAAGGTAACACGACGATATCAAACACACCCATACCCTGATATATTCACCCTCACTGGTGTTTCCTGAAAGACTGAACTTGCCAATGAAGTGCACTTTCTGCAAATATCCTTGTGTAATCTGGCTGGAAACAACTCAGAACAAGGTTCTCCTTGATGGAACATTTTTATGGAAAATTTTGTAGCAAAGTATATTTTTCCAATATGTTGAGGTTTTTTTTGTTTTTTGTTTTTTTAGTCAGGGTCTCGCTTTGTAGTTCAGGCTGTCCCTGAGCTCACTGTGTAGCCCAGGCAAGCCTCAAATTCAGTGATCCTCCTGTCTCTGCCTCCCAAGTGCTGGGGCTACAGGCATGAGTCGCCACACCTGGCGTTTCAATATGTTGAGATTTTAAATTATTTAAATTTGTATTTTGGTTATGAAAAATAATATCCTGTACTTTATGATAGTAGCTTTGAAATCTTTTGACTGGTATCCACAGGGAAAAAAAAAAACATTTTAGTTGCAGTGCAACACACACACCCGCATGTATATGTGTGTAAAATAAGTTTTATGAAACTTACAACTGTAGCCTTACAATATGCTTGGACTCCATCTGATGTTTCCTATTCTACTTCTTTTATTTTGTAAAAGCTCTGAGTGATCTAGGCAACCAATTTCACAACTCTGTAACAGTTCCCAACCTGCAGTTGGATAAACACTGTTCAGAGAAAGCCAACCTTTTTACATTAGTGTAATGAAGGACAGGCTCTCGGTCCCGTCACTTGATAACCCCGGCGTTGGCTCAGCTACTCCTCGCTGGGAGTGACCTCTGATCCTTGTGTTCCTTCTGGTTTTCTCTCTTTTGCAGTATTACCAGATGCTACCTACTGCAGGTAAACCCAAACATACGAAGAGGTAAAAAGCAGTCCTGTAACATCAGTCATCGGCTTTTTAAAAAATCCTCATCTATTGAAACTGGCAATTATCTAATCAGCAATCAGGAGAAAGGCAAATATTGAAGGAGAAGTAGTCCCACGAAAGCAAAATACATACTGTACAGTGTTAACATTTTACAACCTCCCTTTCTCTTGACGCGATTTTTGTCCCCTGGGTTCCCCCGCATGTCAGGTTTTTTGCTCAGTGGGTAGAATATGGTTGCCTTCTGCTTCCTAATGTCGGCTTTCTTTTCCAGAAAGTTGCTTTTCTCTTAGACTCATGGCAGCCTTCCATGCAATCTCTCCCCACCCTTGTCGAGCACTCTCTGAAGAATGGAAGCTCTTTTATTCAGTCCGGGGCACTAGCTCTCTCTTGACTCCTCACCCACTAATCAATCACTTGCTGCCCAAGGATTCCCAGTAAACTCTGGCTCCCCTTCCTCCCCTGCCAGAACATCTTTTCAGCTCTCTTCAAACAAAGCCACATGATTATGGTGGTAACCCAGACAAGAATAAAAATAACAAAACACGGTCTGAAAATGTTTGTTTCCTTTCAGACAGCATAGGATTCTGTTGGCTAGATGTTGCTCACTGTATCTGCTCATTCAAGATAAATGATTTTATTTCACTTAACCAGGGGTTAGGCAAAATTAACTCTGCCTCTTCTCTTGCTATAGGAAAATTCCCTGAAGTAGCTTCGATACTGAGCTGGTGTCACTTGTAACCTTCTATCTTAATTCCTTTTCCTTTTCCTGCAATGCATCTTTTCCCATTATTTGAATTCCTAAAGTAAATGAGATCTAAGCTTGCAACCTAACCTGGACTGGAACTATACAATCGAATGCCTGTTCAGAACATGTTTTGGCATTGGTCATAATACACTTTTGAGGCCACATTTTATTAACTCCATCTAAAAATATTGGCTACATACCATGTAATATCAGACAAAGATTATATGGAATAATAACTGGTTTATTTTTTTTACTTTATTGTTCTTTCATCACTTTAACTACTAGATATCAACATGCACTTTCTAATATGTTACGAAGGTATCAGTATTATATCAGCCTACCCACTGCTGGGACATAATATGCAGGACCCACAGTTAAGAGGAGAATAGGTTCTATTTGGCTCACAGTTTCAGGGATTCAGTCCATGGTCTGCAGAGAGAAAACGGAGGACCGAGAGACAAGAATACCATTTTCCAGGTCACACTCCCGATCACCCGTCCTCCATCAAGACCCCACCTTCTAACAGCACATGAGCTCATCTATGGCTTCATCCTCTGATGAGCATGTACATCGCCCCATGATCTGTTCACCTCCAAGAGCTCCACCTCTGAACACGTGAGACTTGGCAGACATTTTAAATCTAAACCTTACAAGAATAAAAGTAATTACCAAGTTTATTCCACCATCTAGATATATCCACTGACAATACTTCGGTCTTCATCCACAGAGACATTTTGTGCCTGTGTGTATGCATGAATTTTTTAAATCTCAAAGCTAATAGCATCTGGGCAGTTGGAGTAAGAATCATTTTTTCTACCTCTTTACATCTTTCTTTGCTTTTCCCATGTTAAATGATGTTTATGGATGCAAGTCTCAGCAAAAGAAAGTAAAAAATGAAAAAGCAGCCAAGAAGCCATGACAAGGAGAGGTCATTTGTCTGGGCAAGGCAGATGGTGGGGTAGGGAGGGTGCTGGGATGCGAGGAAGGGTTGGGAAGCGGTCTGTATAGGCAGGAAGTTTCAAGGAATTACGCCTAATTCTTAGTTCCTGCTGTTATTCTCTCAGAACTTTCATATTTGGGAGCAGCTTCCTCATAACTTTCAAATATATGTTCATGTTTTTCAGGACTCACAAAGAGCTAATAAGGCAATTTATCTAGACTTTTTGCCAAAGTGTGGAAGTAAGGAAAAATGCATAAAAATGTCTTTAACTTCTGCTGCTTGGATCATTATGAAAAATCCCACTCGTAGTTAGGATGTAGCTGGCAGGAAAGATGTGATTATTATCTGAGTTCCCGCCACCAGCCGCCGAAAGGGGAAGTGAGAGCATTTCTGCAGGGCTCGGACTGACTCCCCACAGACCACTATTTCAGCACAACTGTTAAATTACATTCCTTCACCGATCCCAGGAAACCCCTCTCTTTCCCTAATGAAGCATTTATCAGCATCTCCACCCCGAAGCTCCAGCCTTTCCCCGCTCCTGCACCTTCTTATCTCTGCCCCATCCATCTCTCTCTTTGTTTTACTTTGGGAGGGAGGCGTGTTATATACAGCTTATATAATGCTTTAATCATGGACTGTGGGTTACTTTACAGCTCCCTGAAGGCCTTGGCAAGGTCCCTATATAATAAAATTATTATTATGAAAGCCAATTAATCAGAGGCACAATTCACTTTGCAGCATCTGACATCCTGAACGTTTATTGATGTAGAAAAGCCTTTTTGTTCACCTACAGTGTAGCAGCATTTTTAGAAATCAGTAATACTGAACAGTGATACTATAGATTTAATTAGATTGTAATTTGTATGTCCGTACAGATGTGTTGACCTGTTAACTATGAATGATTGATGAGCAGTGAAATAAAATATGCTGCAGAGTAATTATGGTTAGGAAGTGCTGGTGAGGCTTGTTGTATAATTTGCAAGCAATTTTAATTCACACTCAGCAAAAGAAAGAAGAAAGAAGCAGCTCCTTGTATAATTAGAATCATCCACCTCCATTTCTTTCGATAGGTTCTCTGCTGGAGTAGGTAATTATTTTCTTTCATTTTTTATTCCTTTAGTAAACTTTGTATTGAAGCACATTAAGTAGAGGACAAAATATAAGTGTACAGCTCAGTAATTTGCACAAAGGAGTCATGTTAAAGCACTTCCCACATCGAGCAGCAGACCACCACCACACCGAAACCTGTTTCTGCCACCTATTTTGTCATTTCTATCCAAAGGGAATGCCGACTTCTAGCTCCAAATCCACTTTTGCCCGTTTTGGAAATGCCTATCGATGTAGTCATACCTGACATGATCCTCTGAACCCACCTAATGATTTACTTCTCAAGATACTTTTTGATTTATTATCTATAAGTACCTGCCAAGGGGCCAGGCTAATCCAAAGGGCAGGGATGACAAAAAGCTACTAAGAGACAGATAATTAATCTTTTCTTCCGGGATGGTGGGAGGAGACAGACACGTGAACAGGGTCAGATAAAAGTTGAGGGCTCTTAGTAGGTAGCTAAAAAGATGCCCCAAATATCTATTTTGATATAGATTCTGTTTTGTTCAAATTTTCAAGGATCTGAAAAGAAGGCCGACTGGGCTGGACAAAACTGTTCTGGAGTGTAGGAACCAGCTCACAAGCTGAGCTCAAACCTGACCAAAGGGTGACAAAGATGAAAAATAAAGACACAGAAACAAGTTAAAATATGGGACACAGGGAATTCATGTCTCACTTTGAGATAGAGCCCCAAGTGACTGGCACACCTTGGCTTTATTCACTTAGACTCAGGCACGAGCAATTCCAGTCCGCAGGATTCACCCGTCTCCCACCCTCCGTGGTACTTTTCCGGGCAAACAACTTCACCTCAGGTGTTTTTACTTCTCTCTGCAGTGTTGACACATGTGCACAACCTTGCACACCCTCTTTCCAGTGCTCTGAGGAGGCCAATTAGGCCTCATTCATCCGATCGCTACATGGAGGGTCTTCTGGGACTGTCGCTAGAACACTCTTCTCTCCCCCTCCTTCTGAAGTTCATTTCCATCCACACTGCTTTTAGGTGTCTACCTCTTCCAGTCCTTGTCCACATCTCTTTCCTCTCAACTCCCCTCCCTCTGTCCTCTTTCTTGGTCTCCTTTCAGAAACTATACCCGCCCCCCGTCTGCTTCATATCTTTCTCTCTTGTCTGACCTTTGCTTCTGTGTTGAGAAAAACCAGGTTCCAAGCCTGTCCATGGGTTCAACCACTCACCCTGGGTTTTCTTAGCGTTAATGGGCCTACAACACTCCTGGTGGCTGAGGACTGAAAGGTGGGAAAGACAGATAAAAGAAGGCATAGGTGTGAGTGCAAGATTAACAGGAGTGTGGGCAAGACCATTTTAGCCAGTTCTTTGTGGTGTCCCACTCTGAGTCCCGCAGTCAGTCACATTAGTTTGGTTGATTTCATCTGTACTGCGCTCCTTATACCGTGGCCAAGCACCATTCAGTTGTGGACCCTGAGGTGCAGTAGATAGAGTTTTTGTTTTGTTTGGGTTCCAGCAAATCCATCTTTCTCTCTGAAAACCCAAAAGGTGGTTCATGGTGATTGCTTGTCCCATGAGAGGATGCTGCTCTGGTTTCTCCTGCCAGGAGGGGCCTCTGTTTCATGTCGGTAGGAGACCACTCAAAACAGCAAGTGGCCTGGACATTCTGCTTCAGCATTTTGCCAAGAATCCCCAGCCTGCATTTCTTTTTCATCTGATTCCGACAGGGTGGCTTTGTATCTTACCCATTGGCTATCTAAATTGGAGACTTGGCTGAAAAGGAATTGGATGAAGTTCTGGGCACTTGAGACGAATGTGCAGGGTTGGGCACCTATATAAATTGGAAGAGATGGCCCTGGTCACCCTTTTCAAAGGATGCTCCATAAGGGGATGTTGGAGTTTCAGAGGACAGAATGTGACTGTCACTTGGAAGGTGCTGGTTATACTAAGAGCCAGAGAAGAGAGAGGGAACTTTTCAAGGCTTTAAATCAAACATCTGAATTAAATCCTGGCTGCATCAACCAACTGGATGACTTTAGGCACGATACTTAGACTTGAAATCTGTTCACCACTCTTGTCATTTTGGATGGCACTACTGGCCTCATGGGTAGCGGGTGGGAACCAGTGAGATCTTGCTTTGGAAGGGCTCTTCCATAAGTTGTATCTTCTGGATGGCATTCTGTCTTAAGACCACAGGACCCTCTGCTGCAAAATGCAAGAGCTTACAAATGTCAAAGTGTCCTGTGATAAGCACTTTGGAACTGAGTCTTCAGAAGGGGCATGTTTGAAGAAAAAAAGTGAAAGTGGGGCCGGAGGGTTAGCTCAGTGGTTCTGGCGCCTGCCTCGCAAGCGCAAGGTCCTGAGTTCGATCCCTGGTAACCACATATAATGCTGGGCATGGAGACACGCCCACCAACAATCAACACCGCATACCACAATGCCGGGTGTGGTGGCTCACGCCTGTAATCCCAGCACTCGGGAGGCAGAGACAGGAGGATTGCTGAGTTCGCGGCGGCTTGCCTGGGCACCATAGTGAGCTCAGGGCCAGCCTGAACTACAAAGTGAGACCCTGTCTCCAAAAAGCAAAAAAAAAAAAAAAAAAAAAAAAGTGAAAGTGTTCAGAGGTAAAAAAAACTATTGAAAAAGAATCAAAGTCATTCAGACACTGCTACAGGTGTTTGGCAAATGGTAAGTAATGATGGGTACTTGGGCTGTTTGGCATAAAATATTTGTTTAGAGACTGTTGTCAACCCAAAGTCATAGTTTGTGCTGGAATTAGAGACAGGAGAAAACCCAGTATCAAGAGAAGCTGAAATCCATTATTTAATTCTGGGCTCCTCTGTGTAGTTTTCATTCATGAAAGAGAGAAGAGCTTCTCTGAGGAAACAGCTCTGAAGTTACCACAGTGAAAATAAGACTTGGGACCCAAACAATTGATTCCTCATTTTCTTTTACATGCTGCATCTGAGTCAGGGAATCTTGTCAGCTCTAGTATGAAGATAAATCCGGACTCCATCCACTTCTCGTCACGTCTCCTGTAGCCCCCCGACCACACCCTCATCATCTCCACTCGGACTTGCCTTCTAGTCGGAAGCACAGCAGTCTGAAGCATCCTTTCATAGAGCACCACTCCTGTATGCAAGGATCTCTGTTTTCCTGTTTCACTCAGAGTAAAACTTAATGTCTTTACAACGGGAGGCCCCAGGACATCAAGCCTCAGATTCCCTCTCCATCTGCATGCCCTCCTGCCTCTCCTTCACTACTCTGCTCTGCTGCACTGGCCTCTTTCTTGCCCCTGGGCGCCCAACTCCCCAGTTGACTATGTTGACGCAGGGCCCTTGCAATGGCTCTTCTATCAGCCCAGACCAGTCTTCTGCTGCCTCCACCATGACCAGCCCCTCCTTACCCCCAAGCTTGTATCCCAGCGTCACTCCCCACGGGGGCTTCCCTTACTACAGTGCAGCGCTTACATCACACACACCTTGCACCTCTAGTACACAGCCACTTCTAACTCTTGCACTTCTGTGGTTAACTTACTGTGTGGCAACTGTATGACTTATTTCCTTGCTATATTTATTGCTTATTCTTTGTCTCTTCCCAGGAGAATGTAAACTCCAATTTTGCCACTTTAGTCACTCAGCTCATCCAAGTACCTGGAAGTTTTAACACTATGTCTTCATTAAGTAAATGAAATAATCACACAATACGATGAGAAGGTACTTTAGAAATAATTTGATCTCCAAAGTGATACTTCAGACTTTTGGGGATGTTTCCATTACACAAACTGGGAGGAATCTATACTTGTGCGTTCTAAATTCAGAGCTGCTAAGCATGTACTCTTCGGCAGACTCTTTATGTGGCTTCAACTAGTCATTCAAAAATTATTTGTGGTGAAGGATGTTTTTAAAAGTCCAATCTGTAGCAAACTAAGACTTATTACAGTAATGCTTACTAGAAAACAAAATTTAAAAAGACATACAAAAATGTCTAAATTAATAGTAGAATATACTGCATTAGGTTTAATAGAAATATAACTACTATGTCAAACTGCTGTTAAATTTTGGTCCACTTCTTTTTAATTTCCATTCTCATGGCCTAGTGGGCAAATGATGACATCTGGAGAAACACTGAAGAGCCCCAGTCTGTACTTGGCTTCGGAGTTCATTCTTCTCTTCTGCCTTTAGCAGACACAACATCCTCTCCCAGCTGTCTCTTGGCCTTAGCAAGGTTGGCCTGTGTGCATTCCTAACTGAGATGTCCATGATGTCTTTCTGGAGAAAGTCTCCCAAGGCTCCTTAAGGAACCTGAAAGTTCCAGGGACACGGAAGCTCCACAGGCAGACCTCTGAAGGGGAGAGCCTCATTTTTCCAACATCCTCCAATGCTTCTGTTGGGAAACAGCAAGGCTACTGTTTTCTGTTTATTTTATTATACTTCCTGATATTAAGAAACATATTTCTTAAAACGTCACATACCTAATACAGTTTGTATGCACGATACCTGGGAACATCTAAAAATAAATCTAAAATTTTATCAATATGTATGAATGTAGTAGGAAATATATTTCTCTGACTTCATAGCAGTCGAGTCTGCTGCCTGAATACAGTAATAATAATGATTTTATCCACAAAAAAAGATGCGAGCATTCGATGTTTGGGGGAGGAAGTTGAAATATAATTCAGAAAGTAAAAAACTAGTAAATTTACTTTTCTCCAGACATTTAAAAATACGATGCAAGGAACAAAGTTCCCATTTTGTATGTTACAATTTCTCCTCTCAACAATATCCTGATTGAGCTTTTGTAATGTTACCAGCCACTTGTTTTCAATTTATGTATGGGATTCTCCATGGAGACATGTCCATAACATGAAGGCATCCAATACAGAAAATGACACGCAACGCCTTTATTCTCCCAGTTTAATTAATGCTGTGACAACCACTTGGCAGAGGCGTGAAGGCCTCTGTAGGAAACTGCAGTTACGAGCAGTAAGGAAACTGTCAGAGTGTTACTGGGATCCAACGTATCAAACCCAGAGCTTTGTTTGCAGTATCACTGGAGATAAATCCAAAGCAGAACAAGCAACTTATTAAAAAAATTCAATTTAGTTTAACAAAAAAAAAGTTGAAACGGCAGAAATTGTAATATTTAATGTATTTCTAGAAAATAGTTTCCTAACTTTACAAAAATAAATCCAAGTGCCCAAGTTATGTGTGTTCTTTATTCTCTCTGCTCTATGGCCTTGTGTTGCTTAAAGATTTCAATGTTCTTTCCTTTGTCCGAGGGTGACTCACGGAGCTTCAAGGGTGCACCACGTACAACGGGGAGCAACACAAACCCCTCCCAAGCCTGCTGCTGTGGATAAGACGAAGGGACAAACAGTGAGCAAGTTATCAGACACGCCGCAGGCAGGCAGGGAGGACCACTGGGGCACACAGAAACCACTTGAGAGTGGAGATGAAACTGAGGGCTGCTGCACAAGAGGTTCAGGGGAAAATCCTCCCTGACGGTGGAGCTCAGACCCAAGGAAAGGAGGGAATGAGCACCACGGAAACGGTGTCTAGGCCGGGGGAAAACAAGTGAGACGCAGGAGCCTATTGGTTTGGGGTTGAGAAGAGCAAGAGGCCAGCGTGGCGGTGCCCAGGGAGCAGGCTGGAGAGAGCCGTGACCCCACTGTGCAGGCCTCCCAAGCGCTCTCCGTTTTATGTAATGAGGCCTTACCATTCTTTCCTAATGCACTTTTACTCTTTTGTAATAATATCCAGAGACGATGTCACCTTCACTAACAGTTTTTTTTGAAACTATCATAATGCCCCAAGCCCAGGAGGAAATAGAATGCATATGATAAACATTTTTCAGCCATACCAGAAAATACCGTAAATTAGTAGGATGCTCGTACGTCTACAAGAAAAATCGTTGGGAATTTGACAATGGTCTGATACAGTTGTACATTATGGGCAGTTAAAATAGGATCACATCGTTCTCAGGATTAAGATTTTCTGAGAGACTGCCTAGCATAAAGAATAAACACCACTTGAGACACACAATAGTTGTATTCTTAAGTGTGCAACAAAGCTCTGCAGAAATTAGTTTCTGTTTATATGTGAAATGGAATTACAATTTAGGATGAAGAAGAATAGATTTTAGAAAGACTTTGAAAAGACTCGTTGGATACAGGACAATGTTGCATTGTTCGAGACTGTTCAGAACATTGAGCCACATTTCTCAGTGCCACCACATTCCTGTAGCACCTCCACATAGCTCATAGGCCACCACTAGACAGCACCACCTCCTTGAATAGGCACCATGACTGGCCATGACCATGACCAAGACTGGGTTTTATGAGTTGTGGAGGTTGGGAGGGTGTTGAGCATCTTACTGATGCGTCCTGCCCTACAGAACCTTATGTAGTAATGATGTCTTATATCTACTCTGTCCAATAAACTTGCTGTGGCCATGGGCTGCTATTAGGCATTTGAAATGTGGCCAGGGAAACTGAGGAGCTGAATTTTATATAAACTGAAATAGCCAGTTGAAGCTACTGGCTGCCATGCTAGACACTGCAGCTATGGACTATAAATGCTGACTTCCGCAACCGTCTTGTAGATGTGCTTCTGTTCGCTTTACTTTCATGATCATTTCTGTTTGATTTTCTGATTTATCTATGTTTGTGAAACTCCTTGGAAAAGTTGCCTTTGGAGCACTGACAGTGCAGACCTCCCTGAACTCCCTACCTTCGGCTACGGCTACAAATGAACTTCTTTCACTCGCACGTCTGCAGTGCCTCTCGCCAAATACTACACTAATGGCGAGGTGGGGCAGTTACCAGGGAACAGGACACCTGCATGCAGGACACTCGCCCATAAGTGGGTCTGAGTGTGGGGGAAGAAACAACGGGGACGGCAAAGGGACTGACGAGGAGGCCAGAGTGACGCAAGGGACAGCTGAACCCGGGAAGGTGAGGGAAGCGCTGGGATCCTGCAGCCGACCAAAACCAGGAACGAACTTCCCGGCTGTGGGATGTGAACCAAGCAGTGGAATCCCAGTCAGGTGAGGCTCCTGCCACCAAACCCTTCCTTGCCATCCTGAAGAAACCGCTCCTTCAATTCCCCAGTCTCACAGAGTCTCTTAAAATCTCGCCAGCCTTGCAGCGCCAAGGCCACGGTCACCGCCTCCCCTGCGCCCTGCGCTCCTCTGGCCTGTGTGTCTTGGTCACAGACATAGCAAGGCCTCCCTGGGCCTTTCGGGAACCCTCAGCACTTTGCTCGGTTGTGGCCCAGTGAGCTGTGTACTTCCTGCTTCCTCGCCCTCACTAGAGGAGGCTGAGGCAGGCAAAGTCAGAGGTCACGCATCTGGGTATCTACTGCACAGTGTCTGGCCAAGGTAGGTCCTTGATGAACATCAGGGTACCAGATTCTAGTTACTTTTCTCTTTTCCAGAGGAGACTCCACAAGTAGGAGGTACAGTAGCCATGCCCACCCCAAATGTTCATGTCCTATTCCCCAAAAATCTATGAATATGTTGCCTTACATGGCAAGGGGGAGCTGGAAAATAGGAATAAGGTAAGGATTGTGAGATGGGGAGGTTACTGTGAGTTATTCACTGGACTCCATAAAATGCCAAGCCGTCTGATACAGGAAAGGAAGAAACAGGGGAGGCAGAGGAGATGCGAGAGAAAAGAGGTCAGTCAGATCTGAAGAAGCTGTGCTGTTGGCTTGGTTGCTAAAAGAAGGTACCAAAGCATGCAGTTTCTAGACAGTGGACAGGTAAAGAAACAGCTTCTTCCTTAAAGCCTCTAGAAAGAACTCAGGCCTCAGCACACGCTGAGTGAAGCCCAGTGCAACTCAGTTTGGACTCTGTACCTCCACAATTACAACATATAGGTATTTGTGGATTTTTAAGTTACCAATTCTGTGGGAGTTTGTTACAGCAGCAATAAACTGAAGGGCCATATCTGCTCTTTAGCTCTGGATCTGGGCCACACTAGGTAGGGAGCCTCAGGGAACTCTAATTTGACATCCAAGGTGCCCCTTAAGCAACACAATATGTTCTGGGTCCTTTTTAAATATTTCTCCAGAGGTAGAGGCTACTACTGTAGGGGTCAGGGCTTTGCTTAGGAAGGAGTTCGTCCCTCGAGGAAAGCCTACACATTTAAGGATGAAGAGCTTCTATTTAATATAATGAGTAGCCCAGAAATGTTTCTACACTGCATTGACAAATACAGTTCATTACAACCAGTATTTTCATCTTTCATTTTGACTGTGTGTGGCCTCTAATACACTAAATAGTAATTAATGTTTAGGGTTAGCTTTATATTTTAATTTGATTCTTTTTATTAACATTAGTAAACATACATAAAATTTCATTTAATTATGTATAGACATGTGTGTCCTGGGCCACGTTCTAAAATGCATTTCCAGTTGTAGGTTGCTGCCCAAGAGTTTGGAAAACACCTAACACCCGCCTCCTTCAACATCTTTCACCATTTATTATCCTTCCTGTCCTCTGTCTTTTCCTCCTCCTAAGCTTAAAAATATACTTAATTGGGGGCTGGAAGTTTAGCTCAGTGGTTCCAGCACCTGTCTTGCAAGCGCAAGGTCCTGAGTTCGATCCCCAGTAACCACATACAATGCTGGGTGTGGAGACTCACACCCACCAGCAATCAATACCACATACCACAATGCCAGGCGTGGTGGCTCACGCCTGTCATCCCAGCACTCGGGAGGCAGAGGAAGGAGGATTGCTGAGTTTGAAGCTTGCCTAGGCTACATAGTGAGCTCAGAGCCAGCCTGAACTACAAAGCGAGACCCTGTCTCAAAAAAAAAAAAAAAATATATATATACACACACACACACACACACTCAATTTTCCCGTTTTGATTAGCTTTCCTCAATCCTGCAATTTTCTGTACAGCTTCTACCCGACTGTATTTATCTCCTAAGGTTGCCCTAACAAAGTGGCACAAGCTGGATAGCTTGGAAAAAGGAAATTCATTGTCTTATGGTTTGGAAGGTAAAAATCTGAAATCAAGCAGTGAGGAGCATTGGTTCTTTCTGAGGGCTGAAGGAGGACGTGTTTGAGCTTTTCCCTGTCATCCTCATGTTGCCTTGACATTCTCCCTGTATGCAGAACTCCAGATTTGCCTCTTCATAAGGATGTTAGTCATACTGGATCAGGATTCAACCAAATCATCTTAACTTGTTTTATCAGCAACAGCTCTATTTCCAAGTACAGTCATATTCTGAGGTACTGGGCTTAGGATATCTATGCATGATTTTGTGAGAGATATAATTCCACCTATGACAATTACTTTCTCTTGGAGTTAAGATTTTGGAATATGAAACCAAAATTTACCATCTATTCCCTTATTTGCCATTCACTGTTCAAGTCACCATCATCTGCCTTTTTTCTAAAGTCCAACAGGAATGATGTTAATAATGTTGTTTAACCCAATCATGAAGTTCAATACATGTATTATTGTCCTTGTCTACTTTTAAAATTTTTGTGATTCAAGAGATTATATACTTTCCAGTTGAAATTCTCTTTCATTGACATCTGTGACCCAAGCCTCTCTGGTATGTCCCTTGACCTGTTCTTCTCACACTTCCTTTCTGCAGAACCTCATCTATGGGCTTCCATTGAAGCCCATAAACTGATGACTCTCAAATCAACCCTAGCTCAGAATTACTTCAGAGATACTCATCATCTTAAAGATGAGTGACTGATGCAGGGACATAAGTAGAACAATGCCTAACATAGGTAGAACAATCTGGAACAATATGAAAAAGAAATGCAAAATGAGATGCAAAATCATTTGATTAAAGTCAGGTGATTTTCTGACCTTGTCACCTAATAAGATATTACTGGTTTTTCAACATGGTTGGTCCTCACTGATTCTGACCCTGTATCTTATTTAGGCTGCTTCTGTGGGCATTTAAAAGAAAAGGCTGTAAGTAAACATCCTCATTACAAAAAAAGCTTTCCTCAAACAATGAGCTAGAAATACAGTTGCTCATTACACCTGATGGGAAAAACACGTAGAGAGAAATCCAAGAGGAACAGAATCAACTGAATAATTCACTTCTTTCACACAAAAATCCACCCCCCCCCACCTTTGGAGAAGGCAGGCCAGCTGTTGGACAACAGTAAAGCAAATAACCTGCTTTCCAGGTCCAAACACATGGTTTGGTATAAGTTTCCAAGGACTTCATTCAAAATATAGATAGTCAGAGTAACTTGGCTATAAAGATATCCCTGAGTTCATTTAAGACATGTTTGGATAATTCTTAAAGTGACTGTCAGACACAGAAACACAGTGATGGACACCATTGTTTCTTTGTTTACTAATGCTTGTGCTTGTTGTTAGTTGTATTAATTATTTTCTATCTTTATAGATATTCTTCTCTACTACCCATTTATAATTTAATTTTACTGCTGCTCACACTGATTTATGACTGGAACAATTATGGAAAGTCATTAGTGCACTGTATTCTATGAAGCATATTTATCAGCCTATTTCACACGTGAGTTCTCACCTGCTCTGAGCACTGCCTCACCATGAAGTATGCTGCTGTTGAATTGCCCTTTTATAGGCCTAATATTTTAATCTATATGCTTTTAGATGTATTAATTTACAGGAACTCATTTCAGAGAGGATTTTTCAGATTATTTTAATATAGGCATGTAATGATTCATCTTGTTCATTACATTTGTGAACCTACATATATAAGCAGATGATACTCTGGAAATAATTTTGAAACTCTTGCTGTGTTCTTAATAAGTCCATTACACTGTCTCAGCATTACAAATCATAGATTTTTAAAGAAGTAACTTATGTTCAATGCATTTTCTACCTCTCACTGTCAGCATTTAAAATAGATCCCCATGACAACTGAACCCCATGGGGTCCCCACTGGCTGTTTATGGCTCACTGGAAGTATAAGCTCAGCTGAAATTGATTGTGGGGTACAAGCTTCAGCTATCACCCCACACCATGAG
>PVIC010024489.1:0-25990 GCA_004025085.1 Thryonomys swinderianus | reverse complement strand
AACTCAGCAATCCTCCTGTCTCTGCCTCCCGAGTGCTGGGATGACAGGCATGAGCCACCACGCCCAGCATTATATGTGGTAACCGGGGATCGAACTCAGGTCCTTACGCTTGCGAGGCAGGCGCCAGAACCACTGAGCCACCCTCCGGCCCATCCTTTTCTCTTTTTTAAAACTTTATTTTTTTGTGGTACTGAGGATCGAACTCAGGCCCTTGTGCGTCCAAGCGTGGTACCAGTTGAGCTAAATCCCAGCCCTATTTATTTTTTTGAGACAGGGACTCACTTTGTAGTCCAGGCTGGCCCTGAGCTCACTATGTAGCAGGCCAAGCCTTGAATTCAGCAATCCTCCTGCCTCTGTCTCCCTGAGTGCTGGGATTACAGGCGTGAGCCACCACGACCAGCACTGTGGTATGTGGTCCTGATTGCTGGTGGGCATGAGTCACCACGTCCGGTACTGTTACTTGTGATTACCAGGGATCAAACTCAGGACCCTGAGCTTGCTAGGCAGGCTCCAGAACCACAGATCTAAATCTCCAGCCCCATTTTCTTTTTTTTTTTTTTTTTGAGACAGGGTCTCGCATTGTAGTTCAGGCTGGCCCTGAGCTCACCATATAGCCCAGGCAAGCCTCGGACTCAGCAATCTTCCTGCCTCTGCCTCTGAGTGCTGGGATTACAGACGTGAGCCACCATGCCTGGCTTCCTTTTCTCAATGCTACCCTACAACAGGCCTCTTTTCAGACCTGCTCCTTCCCCTCTAAACTTACCCTGGCATGGAATGTCAGAATGACCAGCACTGGGAAGATCCAATTTTCTGTGACATATTCTCTCACCTCAAGCGGCCGTAGGGACATCTCTAACCTCCCAGGGAGTCAGTCATCTTTGGATCTATCTAGGCCCAGGACTGCCATCTGGATCCCAAGCCATTTGGCTGTCCAAGACAGATGCCTAAAAGTCACTCTCCACACCTCTTTCAATAATAATGAGTCAGGTTAATTTGA
The DNA here is from genome assembly GCA_004025085.1 of Thryonomys swinderianus. Taxonomy (NCBI): domain Eukaryota; kingdom Metazoa; phylum Chordata; class Mammalia; order Rodentia; family Thryonomyidae; genus Thryonomys; species Thryonomys swinderianus. The sequence goes on along the minus strand of PVIC010024489.1, from coordinate 24,993 downwards.
TCTTCAAGACTTCTTAAATCTACTTTTTTCCATTTCCTCTTCTACTCATCACCTGTCTTGTCCAAACCACGTTTTTTTCATCTATCTATTGCAGTAGCCTCTCAACTGGTCTCCCCACATCTGTTCCAAATTGTACCCAAATAAGCTCCTCAAAATGCTCCTCAGACCATTATTCTGGTGCTTGAAATTCTTCAGTGGCTTCCCACTGTTTTGTTTGAGACAGGGTCTTGCTTTGTAGTTCAGGCTGGCCCTGAGCTCACTACTGTAGCCCAGGAAAGCCTCAAACTGAGCAATCCTCCTGCCTCTGCCTCCTGAGTGCTAGGATTACAGGCATGAGCCACCATGTCTGGCAGTGTGGTGTATGGTACTGATTGCTAGTGGGCGTGAGTCACCATGCCCAGTATTGTTGTATGTGGTTACTGGGGATCGAACCAGGGACCCTGTGCTTGCTGGGGGGGGTGGTGGTGCTGGACCCACTGAGCTAAATCTCCGGCCCAGCTTCACACTGTTCTTATGGTAAACACCAAACCTTTGTCCAAAACCTGAAGGCTATGGAGGTCTGCTGCCAACCACTCTGCCAGCCTCACTCAAGCCCAGCTCCTAGGCTGTGTGCTCCAGCCACACTGATCTTCTCAGGTCTCCCACCTTGGGCATCCACCTATGCTGGGACAACCCTGCCAGCCGACATACACACTTCATATCCACCAAGGCACTGCCCTGGGAAGCCTCTTCCACCCCACTAAGTGGGGCGAACTTCTTTACATGTTCATGCAACACCTATACTTTCTTTTCAGTAATTATCCATTAGAATTGTAGTCATCTGTGCAAGGCTGATTATACTAGCATTGCATGGCTGATTATACTAGCATCTTATGTGGCACTAATGAAAAACAAATGTTTTGGGCCGGGGATTTAGCTCTGTGGTTCTGGCATCTGCCTTCCAAGCTCAAGGTCTTGAGTTTGATCCCCGGTAAACACATACCACAATGTCAGGCATGGTGGCTCATACCTGTAATCCCAGCACTCGGAAGGCAGAGGCAGGAGGATTGCTATGAGTTCCAGGCTTGCTTGGGCTACACAGTGAGCTCAAGGCCAGCCCGAATTACAAAGTGAGACCTTGTCTCAAAAAAATAAAACACATAAATGTTCCATTAAATTATAATAGCCCACTGATTTTAATATCATCCTGACTTTAGGACTGTTAAAATTAAACCTTGAATTAAGGAAATATAGTATCTACAGCTTCCATTAGTTTGAAAACTCTAAGGGCCAGGAGGAAGTGCTTTCAAAAATAAATCAAAGGGGCCGGAGATTTAGCTCAGTGGTTCCAGCGCCTGCCTTGCAAGCGCAAGGTCCTGAGTTCGATCCCCGGTAACCACATATAATGCTGGGCGTGGAGACTCACGCCCACCAGCCATCAGTACCACATACCACAGTGCCGGGTGTGGTGGCTCAGGCCTGTAATCTCAGCACTCGGGAGGCAGAGGCAGGAGGATTGCTGAGTTCCAGGCTTGCCTGGGCTATATAGCGAGCTCAGAGCCAGCCTGAACTACAAAGCGAGACCCTGTCTCAAAAAATAAATAAATAAATAAATAAATAAATAAATAAATAAATAAATAAATCAATCAATCAAAGGCCAGGGATTTAGCTCACTGGTTCCAGCACCTGCCTGGCAAGCACAAGGTTTAATCCTGAGTTTAATCCCCAGTATCACATACCACAGTGCCAGGCATGGTACCTCCTGCCTGTATTACCAGTACTCGGGAAGCAGAAGCAGGATGATTGCTGAAAGTTCAAGGCCAGCTTGGGGTACATAGTGAGTTCAGGGCCAGCCTGAACTACCAAGCAAGACCCTGACTCCAAAAAAATCCTAAAAATCAATCAATCAAAACTTGTTGACAGCAGGGGGTCATTGAAAAGGTCTAGGGGTATTCAGGGAACACTGAAGGTCGGAGCTCCAGGGAGTCTGGCAACCAAAGTAGTTCCCTCTCTTAAGATAATAGTATTGGGCCGGAGGATTAGCTCAGTGGTTCCAGCGCCTGCCCCGCAAGTGCAAGGTCCTGAGTTCGATCCCCAGAAACCACATACAATGCTGGGCGTGGAGACTCACGCCCACCAACAATCAATACCACAGGCCGGGCGTGGTGGCTCACGCCTGTAATCCCAACACTTGGGAGGCAGAGACAGGAGGATTGCTGAGTTCGAGGTTTGCCTGGGCACCATAGTGAGCTCAGGGCCAGCCTGAACTACAAAGCGAGACCCTGTCTCAAAAAAAAAAAAAAGATAATAGTATTGCCCAAGGTCCCGCCCCTCGTTAGGGACAAACCAGGACAGGATCCAATCTGCCCTTCAGCCTTTGTCCCTTAAAAACCTAGTTCCTGGGCCGGAGGGTTAGCTCAGTGGTTCTGGCGCCTGCCTCACAAGCGCAAGGACCTGAGTTCGATCCCCCGTAACCACATAGAATGCTGGGCGTAGAGACACGCCCACCAACAATCAACACCGGCATACCACAATGCCAGATGTGGTGGCTCACGCCTGTAATCCCAGCACTCGGGAGGCAGAGACAAGAGGATTGCTGAGTTCGCGGCGGCTTGCCTGGGCACCATAGTGAGCTCAGGGCCAGCCTGAACTACAAAGCGAGACCCTGTCTCAAAAAGCTAAAAAAAAAAACAAAAAAAAAACATAGTTCCTCCTACAAGGTCAGTTTTTCACTCACCTCCCCCACAACCCAAGTGGTCAAATCAGCAAGGCTCCAACACTTTCTTGCTTGAGAACCAAGGGTGGTTCCCAATTGCTACCCCACCAAAATCTCTCATCCAACAAAGTCTTTTAATAAAGCCCATCCCCCAATCTTGGCTCAATAGATTGCCCTACAGTGCTGTCTCATCCTAACCTTATTAGATTTTTTTTTTTTGAGACAGGGTCTCGCTTTGTAGTTCAGGCCAGCTCTGAGCTCACTATGTAGCCCAGGCAAGCCTTGAACTCAGCAATCCTCCTGTCTCTGCCTCCCTCCCGAGTGCTGGGATGACAGGCATGAGCCACCACGCCCGGCACTGTGGTATGTGGTATTGATTGTTGGTGGGCGTGAGTCTCCACGCCCAGCATTGTAAGTGGTTACTGGGGATCGAACTCAGGACCTTGCGCTTGCGAGGCAGGTTATGGAACCACTGAACTAACCCTCCGGCCCCCCTTATTAGATTTTTGTATAATGAAATACACTAAAATACCACATGAACATATGCCCACTTATATTTATCTTTTTAAAAATTCTCTGAATACAGGGCCGGAGATTTAGCTCAGTGGTTCCGGCGCCTGCCTCGCAAGCGCAAGGTCCTGAGTTCAATCCCCATAACCACATAGAATGCTGGGCGTGGTGACTCACGCCCACCAGCCATCAATACCACATACCACAGTGCCAGGTGTGGTGGCTCACGTCTGTCATCCCAGCACTCGGGAGGCAGAGGCCGGAGGATTGCTGAATTCCAGGCTTGCCTGGGCTACATAATGAGCTCAGGGCCAGCCTGAACTACAAAGCGAGACCCTGTCTCAAAAAAAAAAAAAAAAGAAAAAAAAAAAAGAAAAAATTCTCTGAATACAGGCCAAGTCAGAAAAAGGCAGCTTGGCAGAGTTCTTTCTTGCTTGGGGAAAGGAAACTGGAATCATGTACTGACACTGGAAAACTATGTTCAGTTTGAGATTGGAGACCTCTTCCCCTCGCCAGGATTTAGACATTGGTCTGTTCTGGTCAGTTCCCAGAGAGAATAAAACAATGGAATGAATATAACTACTATAAAAGTTCCAAAGGCTTGTATTCCTGGGGCTTCCGCTATGCTGTGTGTGCCCTTTCTTTCCTGAAACTCTTGTCTCTTTCCCACCTGCTCCAATACCAATACAACTATGGGTCTGCTTACAATTACGGGTGAGAGTATGAAGAAATAACTAATTCAGGAGAGGGCATAGGGATAGGAATAGAAAAAGAAGCAAATTCCTTGTCTCCCTGGAATAAAAACATATTTAAAGGCTGAGAAGATCCAATGAAAGGACACTTAACCATCATGAGTTCACTCGGGCCCTGGGAAGACCCTACCGCCACCACCACAAAGACACAATCAACTCTCAGCCTTCACTTCCAAGGGCCATCTCAGAACTGAGCTTTCAGAAAAAGGACAAAGGAGAAAAATACAAGAATAGAGAGACAGAAAAGAATGGAAAGGCAGAACAACAGTTAACAGGTAATGTTTACTGAGCACTATTAAGAGCCAAATATTACGCCAAATGTTTAATCCTAGCAACCACCCTAGAGGTTATTATGCCCATTTTATAGACAAAGAAGCTGGAGTTCTGAGATGAAGTTACTTACTTGATCAAGGTTCCAAGACATTAAATGGCAGAGGCAGGTTTGGAATCCAAGGAATCTTACCCCAAAGCCTGTGCTTTCAACCACTCTACAAAACTGCCTCCCATGAAGGATGGTACCCCAGATGGTATTTCTTACACTTACATACATTCCCGTTTTTTCGCCCCAATCCTCAGAGTCCTGAAATCCTGAGAGCCAGATGATCCTAAAGACTGCCTGCTTAAACTCACTCCCACTCTGAGGGGATGTATTGGAAAAGAACGGCCAGGAGGCACACATCTCAGAGGTAGCCATCATCAAAAAGGAACAGCTGAGGGCCAGGGCTGTGATGCATTACTTGCCTAGCACACACCTAGATTCCCATTCCCAGCAACGAAAGAGAAAGAGCCAGAGAGAGAGAGAGAGAGAGAGAGAGAACACACAAGAGCACAGCTGATTACTTTATGGCCTATCTGCTAACCTTCTTCAGCTGCACCCAAACACCGCCTGCTCCTCCCTCCCGGTTCCCCAAATCTTCCTTGCCCCCAAGCTCCTGTACCAGGTTGCACTGCTCCTCTTATTCCCAAAGAGCCTGGGGCCTCGCCAGAAAATATTTTCCCACTGCTTCTACGATCTTCCCCATCACCTATCACTTCCTCACTCTCCTGAGGAACAGAAGGTTACTGCTGGTCCTCATCTTTCTTGAGTCAAGACTCAAATCTTCTACTTGCAGACTTCTTCCATTCCTCCCACAGGATGCCGAGAGCCGGCCTCCCATTGCAGGCTTTCTGTCTCCCCTCCCCCACACCCCTGGGGATTTTCTCCGCCCGGATAAGGCCTCGCTTGCATCTTCAGGCTTCCCCGGATTGAACCACTCGCTATAAGTTTCTCTTCAAAAAACACCCCAATTTGAGGCTAGACATCTAGCATATTGTTTTCAGCAATTTCCTTTTTAAAATGTAAGTCAATAAGAAATCCAAAGGCCTAACGAAGGTAGTGACTTGTCCAAGGTCACAGAGTTGGTAGTTCCTTGCCGGCAGAGCCAAGGCTGGGACCTAGCGGGCTCTGCTCGTCACTCCCTGGACTCCTCAGCACTAGGGTGAGGGTCAGGAACCTCTCTTTCCTCAGAAGCCCCTTCCTCACCTCAGGAGACAAGGTCTCGCCAATGCGAGGAGAAGGAGGGAATCCCTAGTGGTCCAAAGGGGAGCCCAGAGCTTCCAAAGGGAACTCGCCCTGGTTCTAGGGGATGGGCATGGGCCATGGCAAAATCCCTGAAGGGAAAATGTGGCCCCCTCCACCCTCCTTGTCCTGCGGTAGTCTCCTCTCCTGCTCTCCTTTCTCGACCTTTCGCCACAAAACCTTCATTTCTTCTTCCCTGCCTCCCACTCACCCAGGCCCAGCAACTCCGGTCCCCCTCAGCCCCCGGCCTCATGCCCCCATGGACGCCAAGCTCCATCATGGCCTCCCCCACCCCCTTCTCCCGCACATCCCCGCTCTATCCCCCTCCTGGGCGCCCTTTCCTCGTCCCTGATTCTCCACGGCCTCCCCGGAGCCTCGGGTACCCCGGTGGCTTTCCCGTGCCCCCGCCCCCAGCCCGGGCCGCAGGGGGCGCTGTGGGACCTCCCCGGGCCCTTCCACCCTCGCACGGGGACGTTACCATGCCAGAGCCTCGGAGCAGCTGGGCCGGCTCGGCCCACTCGCCAGTAAAAGCAATTCTGATTGGCCAGGTGGCAGCCGAGAGGGAGGGGTTAGTGGGGGGTCGCACCCCTTCGTGGCCGGGACTCCGGTGCCTCCCGCCGACTAGCGGGGCTCGCAACCGGGCCGGTGTGCCGGGGCCCGGCTCCGCCCCCCGGCGCGGAAAGCCAGGCCCCGCCCCCACGCCGCTGGAGGTTCGGGGTCCGCCCCTTGGGGGCGTGGCGCGCGTGCGCTCGCCTCTGATTGACGCCGGGCGGGTGCTGGGCGGTGCTGAGCCACACTGAGCGCTGTCCCCGGTCCTCGCCGCCCGCGCCTCTCTGACTCCGCTGCTCCTCCTGGTATCCAGCCCGCTGCGTCCCGGACAAGGACCGGAGATGGGACGAGGCGTTCGTTCCATGTACCAGACACGTTTGCACTTCACAAGCATTTTTAAATTTACCACTCTAGGGGAGTTGTAGGGAGGGTATAAATTATGCTGTGCATATAAGATACAAAATAGTTTGTAACCCAAAACTGTTTAACGAATAAAGCCAAAAGTCTCTGGACAGCAACTGACAAGGTTCCAAGTAAGTGACACAGAAAATAATTGAGTTTATTCTCTTCAAAGCCTGTTATTTTCTTTATTGGGTTTATTGGTACATTTTAGATACACATCACGGTCACATTCAACATTGAGGGTTTGCACCTGTATATGATATAGCTTCTCATTTTTCCCCATTCCCCTGCCCTCCCTACAACCTCCACTTCCTTATACACATAAGCTTTGTTTCCACTTTTTGTTTTTAACCATCGAGTTTTTTCTTTCTCTTCTTTACTTTCTCCTGCCCCCACTTTCCCTTTTGAACATTTTCTTCCCATTTCACAATACCTATCATGCATTCTGGACCTCATTTACACCGTCATATTAAATATTAATATTAAAGAAATGATATGGTATTTACACATTTGTGTCATTTATTTCACTTGTAAGTACGTACTCAAGGTACATTCACTTAAGTATAAATTATTATTCTTTTTTAAAAAATCATTATTCTTTATGGCTAAGACTCCATCTTTTTTTTTTTTTTTTTTCCTTTTTGAGAAAGGGTCTCGCTTTGTAGTTCAGGCTGGCTCTGAGCTCACTATGTAGCCCAGGCAAGCCTGGAACTCAGCAATCCTCCTGCCTCTGCCTCCCGAGTGCTGGGATGACAGGCGTGAGCCACCACGCCCGGCACTGTGGTATGTGGTATTGATGGCTGTTGGGCGTGAGTCTCCACACCCAGCATTGTATGTGGTTTCCGGGGATCGAACTCAGGACCTTGCACTTGCGAGGCAGGTGCCAGAACCACTGAGCTAACCCTCCGGCCCGATTCCATTTATTTTTAAAAATTCTTTTTTATCTAGTCTCCATTCCTTTTTGTTGTTGCTGTTTGAGACAGGGTCTCGCTTTGTAGTTCAGGCTGGCCCTGAGTTCACTATGTAGCCCAGGTAAACCTCGAACTCAGCAATCCTCCTGCCTCTGCCTCCTGAGTTCTGGGATTACAGGCATGAGCCACCATGGCTGGCATTGTGCTATGTGGTACTGATTGCTGGTGGGCATGAGTCACCATCACCGGTATTGTAGTATGTGGTTCCCAGGATCGAACTCAGGACCTTGCACTTGCTAGGCAGGCACCGGAACTACGGAGCTAAATCTCTGGTCCTCGATAAACTTTTATAATCACATTTTAAGGGTGTATGTATGTCTGTAGCTTCACATTCTAACATTGATCTATATCCCTAACCCTATTTCTTGTCTTTTATGTGTTAAGTATTTGAACACAGACACATAGTCAAATAATTGTATGAAATGTGTAAGATAACAGCAGAGCCCTGTCCCCTTAACTCCCCCTCCCCAAAGAGATCCATTCTCAACTCTTTCAGCTGTGTCTTTGGCATTGACTTTCATTATCTCTGGCCCTCCTCCTATTTATTTCTCCCCACAGGCTGAGTAACCCATGGGGATATGTCATCCAAAGCCTACTTACTCCCTTAAAGACCATATTCTGCATACTACAACCCTGGAATTCGCTGCCTAGTTAGCTTCTGGGGCCATACCCGCTTCTGCTGAATCACTCCTCTTCAGGAGACCTTGCTGATGTTGCGGGATTGAGGAATAGTTGTAGGGCAACTGTTTACAGAGAGTGGCTCTGGACATAGAGGGTTAAGCATAGTAGGCACCTGTAGGAGGATTTCTCAATGTAGGACAAACCCAAGAGCAAAAAGGAAGGGGTTCAGGCAAATGTCAGGGTCCTGGAACTGCCACATCTAGTACAGAATTCTAGGGAGTTCAAAAGGTCTAATTTAGAACCTAACTTCCTTATGAAAGGAGATTTTTGTAAACTTAGGAGTTTAGAACATATTTTATTTAATGCTTTGTTATATTTAATATGTGAGTCTTGTTTTGGAGACTTGCCTCTGCCCCACAAATAATAGGGACAGACTTGAGGATTTAATTTTTTTACCTTTTCTCCTCTCACCACTTGTACCTAGTTTTCTAACTCCCATCTGTCAAATTAATTCTGTAATAGCATTCATGCATGTGTGTGCACATGTGTGCGTGTGCCTATGTATGTATGTGTGTTGCTAGGGTTAAACTCAGGGCCTGTGTGTAGCAGACAAGCAATCAAACACTGACATACACCCTGCAGAAAGGAACTGTGGGTCATCCCGCTGATGATCTGCTCCCCCATTTTCTCTGTTCTTTCTTTTTTAGAACTCCTAAAATTTGAGCAATATACCTACTGGACTAGTACTTATATCTTATTTTTCTCTCCAACTTTCCACCTTTTATGTTATTTTCTGGGAGACTTCCTCAACTTTATCTTTCCAGTCTTTTGAGTTTCTCAATATTTTAAAAACTGTACCTTTATAGCATCTTTTATTGACACAGGGTCTCGCTTTGTAGTTCAGGCTAGCTCTGAGCTCACTATGTAGCCCAAACTAGCCTTGAACTCACAGCAATCCTCCTGCTTCTGCCTCCCAAATGCTGGGATTACAGATGTGAGCCACAACACTTGGCATCATGATATGTGGTACCGGGGATTGAACTCAGGAGTTTATGCTTGCCAGGCAGATGTCAGAACCACTGAACTAAATCCCCAGCCTGTATTAGTTTTTTAATCTTGGAAGTTATTACTAAAGTTTTAATTTTTCTTCTTTCTGCATAATGTTTGCTCCAAATTTCTTTTTATATTGCTTTGGTCACGTTAAATTATATTGGGGTTCTCATACTCCTTGGTTTTACCCACAGTTAAGAGTGGGACACTAAAAAGTGTCTGTGGCCCCTCCCCAGGCCCATGAGGGGCCTATTCGATGATGACGAGCTCCTCTGCACAGTGACCTGCAACCTCTGCTCTCCGGGCCTGCCGTCTCACCGGGGGCAGGCTGCCCGCCTCTGCTCAGCAGAGCTGATCCTTGCCACACGGTTGCCCACCATTGCCTTGGCAGCTACCTTTCCCTGACCTGAGTCAATAACTGCTCATCCATCTGCTTTCCAGCTTTCTAAACATTTTGTCTCCTCTCCTGTTTCCTTTTCTAAACATTTTGTCTCCTCTCCTGTTTCCTTTTCCTTGTGGAATTATGCCTTTAAAAAGTCTTCACTATAGTTTTAGTCAGTGGGACAAATTTAGGTGCATATGTTCAATTCTACCTTTTTTTTTTTTGAGACAGGGTCTCACTTTGTAGTTCAGGCTGCCCCTGAGCTCACTATATAGCCCAGGCAAGCCTCGAACTCAGCAATCCTCCTGCCTCTGCCTCCCAAGTGCTGAGATTACAGGCATGAGCTACCACGCCCAGCACTGTGGTATGTGGTATTGATTGCTGGTGGGCGTGAGTCTCCATGCCCAGCACTGTATGTGGTTACCTGATCCAACTCAGGACCTTGCGCTTGCAAGGCAGGCGCTGCCAGAACCACTGAGCTAAATTTCCGGCCCGAATTCTACCATTTTTAACCAGAAACATTAATTATAGTGTTAACTGTTTTTAAACAGCAACTTAAAACACACACACACACACACACACACACGTCCTATATTTAAAATCCCTGAGTTCATCAAACCGGGCTTTTTTATTTTTATTTTTAAAATTTGAATCTTTCTTGGTACATTATATATACACATCATGATTACACTCAACATTGAGAACTTTTACCAGTATATGGCATGACTTAATTCTCATTTTTCCCCTCCCCCCCCTTTTTTTTTGCGATAAACTCTCACTTTGGCGCCGAGTTTACTGTGTAGCCCAGGCAAGCCCTTGAACTCAGCAATCCTCCTGTCTCTGCCTCCCCAGGGCTGGGATTACAAACGGGAGCCACCACGCCCGGCATTGTGGAATGTGGTGTTGATTGCTGGTCGGTGTGAGTCACCACACCCAGCATTGTTGTATGTGGTTACCGGGATCTAACTCGGGACCTTGTGCTTGCAAGGCAGGCGCTGGAACCTCTGAGCTAAATCTCCAGCTGGGCATTTGGCCTTCTTAACATTGAAGGATCTCAAAATACAAAGATGTCATTAAATTAAATTTAAAATGTAAATGCATCCTAATAAAATACTATATTGCATTTATTTGTTTCAGTGAGGTTCTGCATAAAGGTTTGCTTGAAAAAAGGAATTGGCTTGCTTAAAAAGAAATTTTGGGAATGGGCGTGGTGGCTCACACCTGTAATCCCAGCACTCAGGAGGTGGAGACAAGAGGATTGCTGAGTTCAAGGCTTGCCTGGGCTACATAGTGAGCTCAGGGCCAGCCTGAACTACAAAGTGAGACCCTGTCTCAAAAAAAAAAGTTTTGGGCCCAGAGATTTAGCTCAGTGGTTCCGGCACCTGCCTGGCAAGTGCAAGGTTCCTGGTTAGATCCCTGGTAACAACATACAACAATACCAGGCATGGTAACTCACACCCCAAGCAAACAGTACCACATACCCCAACATGGGGCGTGGTGGCTCATGCCTATAATCCCAACATTCGGGAGGCAGAGGCAGGAGGACTGCTGAGTTCCAGGCTTGCCTGGGCTACATAGTGAGCTCAGGGTCAATCTGAACTACAAAGTGAGACTCTGTCCCAAATGAATGAATGAATGAATGAATTTATTTTTTAAAAAGTTTTGTAAACTGGGTACAGTGGCCCTACCTGTAATCTCAGCACTTGGGAGGCTGAGGCAGAACCATAAATTGAAGGCCAGCCTCTGCTACATAGTGAGTTCAAGGCCACCTTGAACTACATAGGGAGATCCTGTCTGAAAACAAACAAACAAAAATAAATACATATGGAAAATGTTTGTAAACGTCCCTCCTGGGCTAGAGACCACCTAAGTGTGGCGTTTGCACTGTGGTGCAGGTGTTGCAGCCCCCGTTACGCTCCCTATGGGAGAAGGGCGCGGGGAGACTCGAGGCCGGGAAGAACTCGGCCGTGGGACCGGGGTATGCAAAGGACTCATCACCGGAGAGAGAAGGCTTATACCTCCCAACACGCTCCTGAGTAACCGCCTGTACTCTCTCCCCAGAGTCCCTGCACAGTTTTGGGCATCATATTCTATTAAAATCAGCTTTATTGCTGGGCGTGGTGGCTCACGCCTGTAATCCCAGCACTCAGGAGGCTGAGGCAAGAGGACCGCTGTTTGAGGCCAGTTTGGGCTACATAGTGAGTATTTGTGACAAGTTACTGACTAGTCATAACACTGCTGACAAATGAGACAACAATATTAATTCTTACTCTTCTCCCCCCTGGTACCAGAAATCAAACTCCGGACCTTGCACTCGCCAGTCAGGCACAGCACCACTAAGCTACATCCCAGGCCTTACTTCCTTATCTATTAAATGGTAAATCTTAGTAAAAGAGAAAGAATAATTTTATGTATATGTATTTGCACTTATATATTCATTTATTTGTTTAGCAAGTATGTAATAAGTGCCTGGTACATGCCAGGTATAGTTCTAAGTCCTGGGCATACAGTGATGTTCATTTGTTTTAAACAAATCACTAGCCATGACTTAAGTATAAGAGCTGACTCAGCCTTGATCCTTGGGGCAAATGCAAACACATTTCTACACAATTTTTTAAAGTTTTTTTTTTATATAGAATCTCACTGTATAGCTCAGGATGGCCCTGAACTCACTATGAAGCCCAGGCTAGCCTTGAAATCACAGCAATCCTCCTGCCTCTGTCTCCTGAGTGCTGGGGATTATAGGAGTGAGCCACTACACCTGGCTCCTACATAATTATTGGTTGGCGCTAATATTTAACAAAATTAAGCATTCTTTTTAGTAAAGTATATAAGACAGGTTTTCTTCATTATAATAAAATACTTGAGACAAATAACTTAGGAAAGGTTGATGCTGACTCACAGTTTGGGGAATTCAGTCCATGAATAGTCCCAGTGCTTTTTGTTTTGTTTTGGTCAGTCCCTGGGATTGAACTCAGGACCTTGTGCTTGCCAGGCAGATGTGGCACCACTGAGCTAAATCCCTGGCTAACAGCCCCATTGCTGGGGGGTGGAAGACAGAGATGGAAGGAGTACGCAGTGAATAAAATTGTTCATATCTTTTTTTTTGCAGCACTGGGGATCAAACTCAGGCCCTGTGCTCCCCATGTAGGTGCAGTACCACTTAAGCTAAATCCCCAGCGCAGCTGTTCATATCTTTTTTTTTAGACAGGATCTTGCTTTGTAGTTCAGGCTGGCCCTGAGCTCACTATGTAACCCAGGCAAGCCTCAGACTCAGCAATCTTCCTGACTCTGCCTCCCGAGTGATGGGATTACAGGCATGAGCCACCATGCCTGGCATTTGTGGTATGTGGTACTGATTGCTGGTGGGCATGAGTCACCATGCCCGATATTGTGGTATGTGGTTCCTGGGGATCGAACTCAGGACCTTGTGCTTGCTAGGCAGGTGCTGGAACCACTGAGCTAAATCTCCAGCCTGCAGCTGTTCATATCTTAAGCAAGAGAGCAAAGAGAAACGGGACCCAGTGACACACCCACAGTGCATAAGGACCTTGCACAAGTGTCCTATGTCACAAAAAGGTTCTACACCTTCCCAGTGACCTCACCTTGGGACCACATCTTTGGCACATGAACCTTTGGGAGACATTCAGGAAACTATGACAAAAAGTAACTTTTTCTCATTGCCTTTTCCTACCTTTAGGGATTAATGTTTAGTTTGGGAACTTAACATTTAATGATTCTTAAAAAGCAACAGGTGAAGTGAACACAGTACTAGGTAATGGATGAAAAGCTAGAGGACCAGTCAGATTGATGGCAAGAAGTCCAGTCTTCAAATCAAAATGATGTCACTAGAAAAAGAAGGTCAGTTGGAACCTGGTATCTGGCAGTTATGGAGAAGCTCTGGCTGGGCAGAAGGTAGCCAGGAGCCACCCTGGGGCCTTAACCCCCAAAGCAGACAACACTGTATGCCTAGGCCTGTGTACCAGGAGCAAGGACGCCTTGGCACTGGCAGTTATCCAGAATGGAGCTGGACACTGCCCCACAGCTGCTGACTCCTACCTCGGGGAAGGCTGTCATCTCGAGGGTTGAGACGGCCCGGCCAACACAGACGGCCTCACAGGTAACCTGTGAGATGAGAGAGGGACCCTGTGTTGGGCTCCATCATAGAGGCTGGTGACTGACCTTGTATTTAAGCAAGATTTTATTTCTGGCCCTTTGGGTGGAGGGTGTCCTGGGATACTCAGCAAACTTGTTTTTCAGACAGATATGAGTTCAAAATATCCCTGTCTTAGGAGGATTGCTGAGTTCGAGGCTTGCCTGGGCTACATAGTGAGCTCAGAGCTAGCCTGTCTCAAAAAAAAAAAAAAATCCCTGTCTTATTCTTGGCTTCTACAGGGTGGGCTGGGTCTGCCACTCCGGGAAGGGAGTGGGCCTGTATAGCTAAGTGGGCAGGAACTGCAGGACGGCCCATAGTACTGGGTCTGAGGGGGGCAGGAAGGCACCCAGACTTCTTGATTCAGGGTTTATTCTTTGCCAGCTGCCAGAATCCCCTAAATTTAGTTCTGAGAGTACTCAGAAGTAATAGCCAAAGGGCTAACTCACTCTGTACATGAGCCACTACTGCATATTTAACTTGAGCCTCTGATCCTTTAAATCTTTTCTGTGTGTGTGTGTGTGTGTGTGTGTGTGTGTGTGTTGTGTATGTGGCACTGGGAATTGAACTCAGGCCCTTGTGCTTCCAAGGTAGGCGCAGTACCACTAGAGCTAAATCCCCAGCCCCAAGAGCCTCTGATCCAGAGAGTTTCTTACTTTGAATTCTGAAATGCTTGCTGTGCACTTTTAGTGTCACTGAACTTTTTACTTTTTTCCTTTTTGAGACAGGGTCTCACCATGTAGGTCAAGCCAGCCTTGAACTCACTATGTAGCCCAGGCTGGCTTCAAACTCACAGCGATTCTGTTCTTGGGTAGTTCCTTTCAAAACAGTTCTCCACACAAAAGTATTCCACGTCCTTCTCGTCTTGAACAAAGAATTGGATGAGACAAGCCAAGAGCAGCGCCAGAAGTTTATTTGAAAATGGAGGATGAAGGAGTGAGGGGAGAACTGGTGCCGTAAACTTAGGCCAAAGAGGAAAAAGGGAGAAAGGGCCCGAGTCAAAGTCCACCTGGGCTTGGGGAGCCCCAGGATGGGCTGCCGTGAAATCACAATTGGGGAGCTCCTGAGACGTTCTATATACGGGGTCCTGGCCTTGCCCTGGCATCTTTGATTTGTCAGGTCCTGCTTATTTCCCCAAGATTTTGGCCACACCCTGCCTCCTGCCTGTATCAATACTCCAGCCTTCACCTCCAGAGGACTGGGATAACAGGCATGTGCCAACATGCCCAGTTTTGGAGAATGAATTTAATAACCACAATCTAATAAGAGCTAATGCTTGTACTACATGCCAGGCACTGTCCTATGTACTTTACAAGTATTATTTCATTTAATCCTCACAAATACCCTGTGAGCCCGGCATGGTGATGCACACCTATGATCAGAGCACTTAGGAAGACTGAGGCCGGATTGCTATGTGTTCTACAATATAGTGAGTTCTTATATAGCAAGATCCTATCTCTAAAAACAAAAAACAGGACCAGGGAGGGGCCAGAGGGTTAGTTCAGTGGTTCCGGCGCCTGCCTCACAAGCCCAAGGACCTGAGTTCGATCCCCGGTAACCACATATAATGCTGGGCGTGGAGACACGCCCACCAACAACGACGCATACCACAATGCCGGACATGGTGGCTCACGCCTGTCATCCCAGCACTCGGGAGGCAGAGACAGGAGGATTGCTGAGTTCGTGGCGGCTTGCCTGGGCACCACAGTGAGCTCAGGGCCAGCCTGAACTACAACGCGAGACCCTGTCTCAAAAAGCAAAAAAAAAAAACAAAAACAAAGAAAAAACAGGACCAGGGATATAGCTCAGTAGTGCCAGTGCCTGTCTGGTAGCTGCGAAGTCCTGAGTTCAATTCCTGGTACTAAATAAATAGAACACCCTGTTATTTAAGTCCTACAATAATCCACTTCGCCCAGAACATCAACAACAACAAAAAAACCCTCAGACCCGAGGTTAAGTGACTTGCTCAAGTGTCTGATTCCAGTCTGTTAAGCTTTGCAATCTGCTGCCTCCCACATAGGATATTTCTGCCCAGCTCTCAGATATCTTGAACAATGTCAATGGTGTCATCAACCACTTTGAGAAAGAACTGGGATATAATTGAAAAGAAAAGGGAAAATCCTACCAGATGGAGAAAAGGGGCAAGAAAAGATTCATCTTACTAGAAAAAATTTCTTCCTTCTCCAAAGATGCTAAGACGAAAGAAAAGCACCTGTATGAAACCCTCCGCGGGCTGGGTGCCCGGGGTGAGTCTGCCCGCAGGGGCAGCCCTCGGGATGGGCGCTGTCCCCAGACGCTGGTCCCTGTGCACGCCTCCTTTCTCTGCCTGGGTTAGTAGTTGGCAGGAGAGTGGGAGTGGTCAGAGGGACCCCAGAGGACACACTGCAACACACTTTCCGGCGAGTCCTTCCCCCACGCGCGGCACAGCATGTCATTTCACTCGACAGCGGCAAACATGTATCTGTCCAAAATATAATAGATCATGATCTTAGCTGGGTACATGATGAAGCCTAGATTACAGGCCCATTAAGCTATCTCATCTTTTTACCGGGACAGAAACTGAATTCAGACCCGTATTAGCCATTCTGTAGGGGAACCAGTGTGATATTCAAAGCACTGAGTGACCTTACCGCACTGATGCCAGCCATATGCATCTGGTACCAGTGTTCAGGGCTGGAGCACCGGCTCAGAGCCCCAAAGCCAAGTACTACCACCCCTCAGCTCCGAGCCCTTACAGCCTGTGTGCAGGGAGCTGTGCTGTATCCTGAAGGGTCAGAGGAAGCGGGGACGTGCCCTCCTGGTCACCCCGCCACGGCCAGGGAGCTCCCCCTTCGGTGGTCCTTCAGCTCCCGCACGAGCTAGGGCAGCTGTCAACTCTCCTCAGTTTATTTAACGTCCAGATGTTGGACAGAGCAATGGGTACAGAGCAGTAGCAAGACAGAAACCTCCGTGACCTCGTAGTGCAGTAGTTAATGTCTAATGCGTATTTCTACGCGGCAGGTCTCATGTCAGGGACTTCACCTACGGGATCTCATTCAGTCCTCACGCAAAGATTTTACTGGGAAGGACACTACAGGTCCCCAGCAAGTTCTGAAATTCTGAAGAAATGTTTGCTGTGGATTTTTAGTATCGCTGAAAAAATCCAAATGAAAATCAGAAGTAATATTCAGGAGAGTGAGTGACCTGCCCAATGTCACGTAGCTAGTGTAAGGGAAAACCAATCTTGAGCTCAAAACGGCGACAACCCCTGAGCGAAAGCGCAGAGTGGGGCTCCCCGCCAGACAGGCAGTCTTCAGCCCGCTCTTCGCACGCCTCGTCCAGGTCACAGCCTGACCTATGAGATGGCAAACAAGAAGAGTGAGAGGAGGAGGAAGCCCTGAATGAATGGACTGAAGTAATAAAGCGTTACCGCTCTCCTTCATCACCACCAAAGGAGGCACGGAGTCTCTCATTTCCCTGTGCTCCACCCTCATTGAAGAGCAGAAGAAAAGGTCACAAAGTAGGTTCATGGTGCACCTGGGGGGGGGCGTGAGGTGGGGCCAGAGTGATGTCATCTCCCCGAAGGTTTGTATGGACAGGGGTCGCTGTAGGGGGTTTCTGACCCTCCCTCATAGCAAGTACAGCCAGGCACAGTGATGTACGTCTGTCACCCCCGTACTCTGGGGGCTGAGGCAGGAGAATCACCGTGAGTTCAAGGCCCTCCTTGGCCACACAGTGTACTTAAATCCATCCTGAACTACATAGCGAGACCCTATCTCAAAAAACAAAATAGAGCCAGGCATAGTGGCTCATGCCTGTAATCTTAGCACTCGGGAGGCAGAGGCAGGAGGACTGCTGAGTTCAAGACTTGCCTGGGCTCAGGGCCAGTGAGCTCAGGACCAGGGTGAACAACAAAGCGAGACCCTGTCTCAAAAAAATAAAAAATAAAAAAATAGAAGATTTTTGGGCTGGAGGATTAGCTCAGTGGTTCTGGCGCCTGCCTCACAAGGGCAAGGTCCTGAGTTCGATCCCCGGAAACCACATACAATGCTGGGCATGGAGACTCACGCCCACCAGCCATCAATACCACATACCACAGTGCCGGGCGTGGTGGCTCACGCCTGTCATCGCAGCACTCGGGAGGCAGAGGCAGGAGGATTGCTGAGTTCGAAGCTTGCCTGGACTCCATAGTGAGCTCAGGGCCAGCCTGAACTACAAAGCGAGACCCTGTCTCAAAAAAAAAAAAAAAAAAACAAAAAAACAGAAGATTTTTACTTCCATGGACACTGTAAGTAATCTGAGATTATCTGATCCCTGCATTTGGCAGATGAGAGCATTAATGGTTAGAGAAGGAAAAGGTACCACAGGAAGCTCATGGCCCCACACTTAGGTTAGTTTTACTCATAACCATGGGTTTTGGAGTCAGAATTCTTTTGGATTAAGACAGAAAAATTTGATTTCCATCTCTTCCACATTCTGGCTGTGTAACTTCTGGTAGGTTACTTCATCTTTCTAAGCCTGAGTTTTCTCATATAAAATGGTGAGAAGCCAGGCACAGTGGTACATGCTTGTAATCCCAGCAATCTGGAAGGCTGAGGCAAGAAGATAGCAAGTTTGAGCCTAACCTGGGTGATTTAATTACTTAGGGAGATGCTGTGTTAAAAAAAAAAAAAAAACAAGGAGGAAAATGCCTACCTATAGGGTGCAGGGAGGCTTCTAGAAAGTATGAAATGTCTGATGACTTGCTTGGAACAGGCTCAGGGTTTAATGAATAGTGTTGCTAGGTGTGTGGCACACACTATAATCCTATCACTTGGGAGGCTAAGGCAGGAGGTTAATTAAACCCTACAAAGTAGATGTTCTGATTATTCCAGTTTTTCGGATGAGGAAACTGAGACATTGAGAAGTTAACAAACTTACCAAGGCAACCAGGAAAAATGAGATTCAAAGCCAAATTACCTGGCCCCACAATATAAACTGTCTATGCCACCACACCAGCTAAAACATTAGTTATTTTTTTTTTCTTTTTCTTTTTGAGACCGGGTTTCACGTTGTAGTTCAGGCTGGCTCTGAGCTCACTATGGTGCCCAGGCAAGCCGCTGCAAACTCAGCAATTCTGTCTCTGCCTCCCGAGTGCTAGGATGACAGGCGTGAGCCACCACGTCCAGCATTGTGGTATGCGGTGTTGATTGTTGGTGGGTGTATCTCCACGCCCAGCATTATATGTGGTTACCAGGGATTGAACTCAGGTCCTTGCACTTGCGAGGCAGGTGCCGGAACCACTGAGCTAACCCTCCGGCCCTATTTTTGGTTTTTTGATTCAGGGTCTTGCTTTGTAGCTTACGCTGGCCCTGAGCTCACTATGTAGCCCAGATAAGCCTCAAACTCACAGCAATACTCCTGCCTCTGCCTCCCAAGTGCTGGGATGACAGATGTCAGCCACTATGCTTGGCCATTAGTTATTTTTAAAAAGAAAACAGGTGAATGCTATCAGATCAGACCATGACAGATCTCTACAGGTACAAACACAGACATTGAGGTTGGGAAGTGGTACAACTAGAGAAATGAAAGTCAGAAGTATAGTGGTTTTTTTGTTTGAGACAGCCTTTGCTATGGAGCGCAGGTTGGCCTTGAACTTATTATATAGTGCTAGCTGGCCTCAAAATCATGGCAACTCCCCTGCCTCAGCCTCCCAAGTGCTGGGACTATAGGCAAGCATTACCATTTCTGAGCCATGTTGGAGTGAGCTCTCTGGGTTTGCCGAAGAGCTGGCTCACCCGAGGGCAAGCTCTGGCAGCTCAGGCCCAGCAGAGTTCTCTGTGATGGACAGACTCAGTTCCTCATTTTTGCCTAATCCCCAAAGGATGAGATGAGAATTTTGGCCAAGTAGGGTCTTGAAAATCAGTATAATACTTGGGATCCATGGGAATTTGCTGCCTCTTTTCCTCTCCACCTCTCCCAGTGCCCAAACACATCTTCTGGCAGGACTGGTGGGAGAACAGCCCACAAAAATCCTCACCACACCCTCAGCTACTGGGCCCGGAACAGACGCTCCAAGACAAGCATGCCACCTGTACAAAGATCTCCAAGGTGAAGGCCACGCTCCAGGGGCTCCTAGACTCCACCATGTTCAACACGGGGAGCTCAAGGCCATCGGGTACATGTCCACTGTGGTAGACAGTCTCAACCAGGCCTTGATCCTCCAGCACAAGAACAGGAGCCTGGAAACCAAACGCGAGTGCTTGCAGTGGAGATGGCCAAAGAGCTCGGCAGCCAGAGCCTGTACTTCCAGGAGTCCATCCAAGACCTTGAGAGCGAGAGGGGAGCTCTCCTAAAGCAGGTAGCGCTCCTAGGGAGGAAGTGCCACGACCTCCTCCTGGCGAAGATGCCCCGGAGTCCAGCTGAAGAAGATGCAGATAGCGAGGGGCTGGAGACCCAGCTGAGGAGAAAAAGACCCTTCCACAGCCAGGAACAGTCATGGAGGAAGTTCAACAGGGGCCCAGGGAGGGGGAACAGTTGTCCTCACCACTTTCCCCAAGTCCCGTGGCCACAGCCCGGGACGGTGAGGTGACACCTTCAGCATCCCAGCCACTCTCCACCACGAGCACACGTTCCGTGATCAAAGGTGAGGCCCGTGAGCCTGTGTCGTCACCCTCAGAAGGTCACCAGTTTCCCACAGAACAGAAATACTGGCGGCAGAAGGCCCAGTCCACAAAGGCAAAGAACAAGGGGGCCACTTCCAGGAGAAGGAAATAGCCCAAATTCAGCCATGTTTTAGGAAGTACCTGTCCGCAGGGAGCTTTGGAGAGGCGCCCTTGGAGAGCCAGGCAGAGCACGGGGAGGAGGAGCGCAGCTGGCAGAGGCGGAGGCAGCAGTGGCTGGAGGAGGAGGAGGAGGAGAGATGGCTGCGGCGGCAGAGGAAGTGGGTGCTGCTAGGGCAGGAGCACCGGGAGAAGCTGCAGCGGTGGAAGCTGGAGGCAGCCACCAGGCGGCGGCAGCAGACACAGGCCTGGCCAGAAGAGGACACCCCAGGCCTAAGGAAGAAGCCCGCCGCAGAGCCCAGGGAAGACAATGAGAATCTAATCTTTACAACCACCGACCGGTGGAAGAACTGGGAGAAGGCGGAGCCGCCCCGAGCCGGGCCCAATCTGCTTGCCAGAGCACGAGGCCCTACTTGCCCAGGTCCCCCCAGGCCCAGCAGCCTGGCCAGGAACCCAGAGGACCATGAGTGTGACCAAGGCTACCCAGGCAGCACGGGCCAGCCCTGTTCCCTCCAAGCCCAAGAAATCCTCCTTTCCTGTCACTGGGACGTCCATCCAAAGGGCGGCCCGGGCCCCTCCGCAGAGGCCCCTGGTCACCCGCATGGACATGGAGGCCCAGAGGGAGAACCTCCAGCTCCTGGCAGAGTCGGATCTGCCACACTACCTGTGCAGCAGGGCCCTGGAGCTCACCCCGATCGCCATGGAGCTGAGTGCCCACAGTTCAGGACCTATGCCAGAAGTACGTCCTCTACAGACACTTTCAGAGCCTCCGGCAGGTGCCTCTGCATTGCTCGCCATACACACTGCAATATGGCAGCAGAGCCAGACTCCAGTGGGAGAGGAGGGCGCAGACAGAGGGCACTAGGAGAACGACCCAGGCCTGGCCGGGCCTCCTGAGGGAGGAACAAGCAACAGCCACCGGCCTCGGGCTCCTGGGCAACCTAGAAGGGGTGGGAGGCAGCCCAGTCTCACGCTGCCTCGTAGGGGGCTTTCTCGCCAAGCCTGCTGCTCTGTTTCTTCCTTACCTCTAACACCCTGTCTGTACCCACTGATGTGCCCCCCATTTGCTTGACTTTCTCTTCTTGTCTCCAGCCCAACCTTGGGGCTCTTCACCTGGTACCACTTCCCACTGCTCTTCTCCCTATTTTCTGCAGCTCTCACCACTTTCCATTTCTCTTCATGCCCCAAGGAATTACAGAAAACAGCCACCTCTGGAGGGAGGAAGCGGCCCCTCTGCCCTCTAAATTGCTTCCCCTTTCTTCCCAGGCAAACAGTGATCAACCAGACGAAAGTCATGGGAGAAACAAGGGCCTCTTACAAGGCCCAGAGCCTCAATACCTTCTTGGAGAACATCAACCGCCAGCACAGGCTCAGGCTGCAGGCCTGGACAGACAGACACAAGGACGTGGAGAAGAAACACAGGCAGTGTTTGAGCAGCATGGTGACCATGTTCCCCAAGGTGCGCCTCCTGCCCAGCCGCCTGCTGGGTGTCATCCCGGCCAGCCAGAGGGTGAAGCGCATTTGGGGTGGGCGTGGGGTGGGGGACGTGGATGCCGAGTGAGAGTGCGGGTTGAGCCTTCACCCAGGAAGCGGGTGGAGCCCGACAGGGCCCCGAGTGTAAGGGAGGGCAGCTTTCCGATCTGCAGAGATGGGCACAGCAAGCAGGAAGGGGCCCTTCGGAAAGAGCTGTGGAACAGAAGGCTCTTCCAGGGAGCTTGAGTACTTGAGTCCTGCAGGCCTGGGACTTTCTGCCTGTTCTGATCACTGCTGCGTCTCTCTGGGTTTGGGGCCCAGCTGCTGTCTTCATCTCCTCTCTGGAGATCCACTTTGTTTTCCTCTGGAGTTGCTCCTTTGCTTTCTAGATTCTGGGCTCCATAGTGAGCTCAGGGCCAACCTGAACTACAAAGCGAGACCCTATCTCAAAAAAAAAAAAAAAAAAAAAAAGAGGACAAAGTCATTCTGAGTCCTGATCCTTTGATTTGGGCTATTTTTACTCTGAGAGCTGAGAGTCTCTCTGTCTTCACTATTCCATAATTTCTTTTTTCCCTTTATTGAGTTTATTGGTACATTTTAGGTATATATTATGATCATATTCATCATTAAGAATTTGTATCTGTACCTGATGTACCTTGATTCTTATTTTTCCCCATTCCCCTGCCCTCCTACAACCCCCTTATATATATAAGCTCTATTTCCATTTCTTTGTTTTTAACCATCACAAATTTTTTCCTTCTTTGCTTTCACCCATCTCCCTCCTTTGAATATTTTCTTCCTATTTCACAGGGTTGTTTGTTGATTGATTGATTTATGTTCCTGAGATTGAACTTAGGTCTTTGTGCTTGTGAGACAGGCACCAGACATTGAGCTAAATCCTCAGCCTTCAAATTCTACATTAGATCAACAGTTCTCCAAGTGTGGTCTGCTGACCCATGAAATCCTGAGTCTAGACATTTTCAGGAAATCTGTGAGGTCAAAACTATTTATAATAAATCTTATTGTGTATGCATGATGTCACAAGATGGATATACATGGGGATATGGTTACTATGTGAAAAATTAACATATCCAACATCTCACATAACTATGCCACACACACAGTAGCAGTTATAATCTACCCATTTGGCAGGAATCCTGAGTAAAAGCTGGGCATGGTGGTGCATACCAATAATCCCGGCACTTGGGAGGCTGAGGTCAAGGTAATCAGGGCTACATAGTGAGACACTGTCTCAAAATCGGCAACAAAGAAGACATCCTGAACACAATCCACTACTATTAACTATAGTTCTCATGTTGTACTTTAGGTCTCTTGACTTGTTCATCCTTCACACATTTGCTCCTTTGTCTTTTACCTTCATTTCTCCATTTTCCACCGCACACGCTAGCTGTGGTAACCATTGTTATTTTCTATCTCTATGTGTTTGTCCTTTTATGTGTGTGTGTGTGTGTTTTCTTTTTTTTCTTTTTTTTTTTTTTTTTTTTTTTTTTTTTTTTTTTTTTTTTTTTTTTTTTTTTTTTTTTTTTGCTTTTTGAGACAGGGTCTCGCTTTGTAGTTCAGGCTGGCCCTGAGCTCACTATGGTGCCCAGGCAAGCCACCGCGAACTCAGCAATCCTCCTGTCTCTGCCTCCCGAGTGCTGGGATTACAGGTGTGAGCCACCACGCCTGGCATTGTGGTGTGTGGTGTTGATTGCTGGTGGGCGTGAGTCTCCATGCCTAGCATTATATGTGGTTACCGGGGATTGAACTCAGGACCTTGTGCTTGCGAAGCAGGCGCCGGAACCACTGAGCTAACCCTCTGGCCCTGTGTGTTTTCTTTTTAAGACAGGGTCTCACTTTGTAGTTCAGGCTATCTCTGAACTCACTGTGTAGCTCAGGCTGGCCTCCAACTCAGCAAACAACCCTGCCTCTGCCTCCTAAGTCCTGGGATTACCTGTGTGAGCCACCATGCCCGGCACTGTGGTATGTGGTCCCAGGGATCGAACTCGGGACCTTGCACTTGCCAGGCAGAGGCCAGAGCCACATCCCTGAGCTAAATCCCTGGCCCCCTTTTTAAAATATTTTCATAGATCTACTATAGAATCATGTACTACTCTTGTGTCTGGCTTATTTCATTTAGCATGATGTCCTCCAGGTTCACGCATGTTATGGCAAATGGCAAGTTCCCCTTTTGGGGGGGCTTGGGAATGCAGCTCAGTGGAACTTACTCCATCTGTTGGCTCAATCCCCAGAACCATACACACAAGAAATATTTCTCCCGTAGGGCTAATACTGTTTTTCATGTACACATACACACACACCACAATGTCACACCACACCTAAACTGTTTCTATATCTTGGCTCTTGCGAATAGTGCTTCAGTGAACACAGGAGTGCCAAGGACTTTAGGGAATTGGTGATTTCATTTTCCTTGGGTATATACCCAGGAGAGGGCTGGCAGATCATATATTAATGCTATTTTTATTTTCTTTAGGAGCCTCCATACTGTTTTCCATAATGGCAGTTTCAATCCATATTCCCACCAACAGTGTACAAGGTTTTCCTTTTTCTCTTACCCACCTGCCAACCTTTGTTGCTGCCAACACACCTTGTGTCATGCCATGGCCTGAACTCTCCCATGTCGTTCTTTTCTCCCAGGTTCACTGACTGCTCAGGTGCCATGGCCCTTGGGTCAGGCACACCTGATCTACACCAACAGAATTAGTCTCATTCTCTCACTCTTTGTGCTGGAATCTATCCTCATCTTTTCCATATTCTTTTTTTTTTTTTTTTTGAGACAGGCTCTCGCTTTGTACTTCAGGCTGGCCCTGAGCTCACTATGTAGCTCAGGCAAGCCTCACAGAAATCCTCCTGCCTCTGCCTCCCAAGTGCTAAGATTATAGGCATGAGCCACCACACTTGGCACTGTGGTGTGTGGTACTGATTGCTGGGATCACGGATTTGAACCACCACGCCTGGCATTGTGGTATACGGTACCAGGATCGAACTCGGGACCTTGTGCTTGCGAGGCAGACGCCGGAAACACTGAATTAAATCCCCAGCCCATGTTTCCATGTTCTTGCTAAGAACTCACATCTTTTCCTCCTCCAACTGACAATTGACAGCAGGAAAAATCA
>PVIC010024488.1:0-25993 GCA_004025085.1 Thryonomys swinderianus | reverse complement strand
ATCCCAAATACATGTGGCTCTGGCTGGTCTGAATCACCTACTACAAAGCCTGCTTTACAACCAGGGGTCAAATGGGTCACAGAAAGAATTGGACGCAGCATCTGAAAGCAGCTAGCAACAGAGTGCACTGAAGTGTATGGTGGTTTATTGTCTGATAACTTGCAGACTGGGAGCTGTGGCTTCAGCTATGGACCTGCACAGGGCGGGGGGAGGAGAGGGAGAGAGGGAGGGGGAAAGGGAGCATCACCAAGTCATAGAAGGGCTGGGGATGCAGCTCAGGTCTCAGCTCCTCGGTAATCCCAGTGCTGCACAAATAACAGCAGGACACACCACGCTGGCTTCCTCTGCTCCTCATGTAGGAACAGAAGTTCAAAAATGGCAACTTTGCCAGGCATGGTGGCTCATGCCTGTAATCCCAGCACTCGGGAGGCAGAGACAGGTGGATTGCTGAGTTCGAGGCTTGCCTGGGCTACGTAGTGAGCTCAGGGCCAGCCTGAACTACAAAGTGAGACCCTGTGTCAAAAAAAAAAAATTGGCAACTTCATATAAATACATGTCACAATCCATCCTCATATAAATAAGATTCAAGACAATGTCTAAAACACAAATAATATTTCAGTGGATAAGGAAAACACCACAAAATACAGCCACAAAGAAGATAAAGTCATTCTCTTATTTTTAAATTGTCTAGGAAATTAAGATGATCAAAACTTTGTAAGAAGAGCATAAATTAGTATACAACAGTTTTCAAATGAAGTAACTAAAATAATATAATCTGAAAAGAGTCAATAAAAATTAGTAATGAGCCAGATAAATATAAAATTTAGAAAGAATTTAGAAATAGTCTTAAAATAGAAGAAATACAAGAGTGAATACTGGCACACACCACAAAAGTTAGTACAGAAACGAACATGTAATATGGAGAAATGCAGATTTAATAAACAACAGTAAGAAAAATAACAACAAACAAGGTAAAAATATCTCAAGACAATATTGGAGATATAGAACACAGTATAAATATATTGGTTATATCAATAAATAAAAGTTGATTAACTCATTTGCTGAAAACACAATTATAGGATGACTACAAATACTGTTCAATGTCATTACTGTAACAGACAAATAGATAAATTCAACCATAAAAAGATGTAGACATGTATGAAAGTGAATAATGTCTTTAAGCTATTTAAAATATATTAAAATATATAAAATGCCATGATAATAATACCAAAACAAAAGAACAATGAGAAATAAGGAAACAAAAATCATTGCCATTGGAGCACTCATCAGCTATCCTAAACATCAATCATTACAGAAAAAGTGGGGAATGTGGTGTAGTTCGGTTCAGAGTAACAGGCTTATGTGCACAGGGCTTGGTGGGGTCTTGAGCACAGGGGGAAAGAAAGAAAAGGAAGAAAACCCTCAGGGTTCACAGGATGGCCTTGTATTTCAGGTTAGTGTGGTACCTGTAGTGGACACATTTAGGCTTTCTAGGTAATTTATGCTAAAGGAATCACAGAATTTGAAAAATAATAGGTATGTGATTTATTTTATTTTATTTTTTATTTTTTTTGAGACAGGGTCTCACTTTGTGTTCAGGCTGGCTCTGAGCTCACTATGTAGCCTAGGCAAGCTTCGAACTCAGCAATCGTCCTGTCTCTGCCTCCCGAGTGCTGGGATTACAGGCATGAGCCACCACGTCCAGCATTGTGGTATGTGGTGTTGATTGTTGGCGGGCGTGTCTCCAAGCCAAGCCCAGCATTATATGTGGTTCCCGGGGATCAAACTCAGGACCTTGCGCTTGCGAGGCAGGTGCCGGAACCACTGAGCTAACCCTCCGGCCCAGATATGTGATTTCTAATAAAATAAAAGATTGAAGCTATGGTCATTAATGTTATTAGGGAAAAGTTAATGGGGAACATTGAAATGAAGAGGCCGGACTTCCACCATTGGCCAGTTTTGTTATATTGAGAGTAAGGTGCTCGAGCACTTTGTGTTTTCTCCTGACCTGCAACAGGAGTAACAGAGAGAGACCTAGGAAGTGTACACACACACACACACACACACACACACACAGGACTCAAATGTAATAAAATCCTAAGTTTGAACTCACAGTCTATTGTCCATAAAGGAGCCAGAGAAACGGGAAATGATACAATCAAGAAGAAACCAGACAGATACAGAATGGAGAGTTTTCTAGAAAACATGACCGCACCTCTCCAGTGGTGCTTTGGAAAGGTGGGTATGGATGCTCTAGTGTGATGATAGTTTTAAAAGATTCCAGACTCATATTTTACTCATATTGTGCATATTTTCCACTTGGCTGGGACAGAAATGGTTACTTTGCTTTCCCAGTACTGTATGGTTATTATTAACCCTCGTTTTACTCTTGGAAGCATTTAATATAAAATTACAGATTGTATGACCACAGGCTTAAGAGACATAGGAGAAAATACATGGCAAAGACTCAGAGCTAGTCCACACTAGCCGTAACCTATTGACTTTCTTCACAGGCACAGACGCACTGTCCTCTGATTGCATGGGGAGGCTGAACATGAACTAAGAGGTGACACTGAGAAATTTCTGCTACAGTATTCTGTGTGACGGTGGCAGGATATCTTTCAAAAACAGAGGTGGAAAAGTACTGAGAAGCAGAAACCAAAAAGTAAGCAAAAACAATAAGATAACAATTACAGAATCTTGAAAGAAACACAGGATTTCTCTGCAATAGCTTCTACAATTTCTGCAGGTAGTCCTAAGGTTATCCAAAAATAAAATACCAAAAAGCAGAATGTGAGGAAAGGAAGGAGATGGTGACTACCAGGTCTCTTGAGGAATTTTGCTGCATATGGTGTCACAGCTAATTGGGCAGGTAGGGTCAAGAAATATGGATTTTTATTTTAACACCTGGCACAGAAAGGTGCTTGTGCGATGAGGGATTTTAGGTTTGGGAGACAGAATTCAAAGAAAAGCACAGCCTGATCTCCCTATCCTGATGGCTCTGTGGAAGCAGGAAAGTCAGCATGCTCGTCTGTCCCCATTTTCTCTGCTATCTGCCTGACACCGCTGAGTTTGTATAAGTGAGGAATTTCCATTATGCATTTTATTTACCAATTCTCATAGTTCAGATCGGAATTTTAATGTGCACCCATAAAACACTAAATGTCAAATATCAAAATCTGAGTAGGATAACTTTTCTTTTCATGAAAGCGTGATAGGTCTCCCTATAGAAATGAGGGAGCCAATTGCCATCCGGCTTTATCATAACAGCATCTCCAGAAACAGAGCAGGGGAAGGTGCACGTGGTTTTCAGAAATGAATCAATCTTTTATGAGAATGGTTCCTGTGGCTACTGTACTAGAAAAAGAGAAAAACCCAAGAAGATGAAAGGAAAGTTCTTTTGTAGAGACTCTGATACTTCACCGGCTGCAAGAAATTGCATTAGTGTCTTTAGGTCACCCTTGGGAGTTGGGCCGTGGTGTCTGACCCCCATGTTCCTTGCCTGCTGTGCCAGAAAAGCCAGGCTGCATATAGCATGTGGCCACAGGGCACAGGGGATCCTGTCATCGGGATTCCAAATACGCCGTGCGGTGGTGACTTGGTCCTTGTCAGCAAGTGGTTCTGGGGCGGGGGGTGAGAAGTACACAGAACAGTGAGAACCAAAATTGTTTTGGCAACCAACACTGACAAGTTCTAGCTGGCGTGTTAGCTACCAAGCAAACAAGTACAGGAGCGAAAGTTTCACATGATGATGTCTTGAATACCAGATTTGATGAGTTTTACAGGAGTTGAGCACCAAAGTATAACTGTAACTCGAATAAAAGGACTCAATATGTCAAAGTTTTTCTAGATTTAAAGCCAGATGATTGCCTTTAAGTTACTAACACACATTTATTCCTGATACCTTTCAGTATTATATGAGATGACAGATATGTCAAGGGGCTGTTCTTAAAAAAGACTCTGCAGAAACTGATTCTGTC
Source organism: Thryonomys swinderianus (assembly GCA_004025085.1). Taxonomy (NCBI): domain Eukaryota; kingdom Metazoa; phylum Chordata; class Mammalia; order Rodentia; family Thryonomyidae; genus Thryonomys; species Thryonomys swinderianus. The sequence continues at coordinate 22,013 of PVIC010024488.1, read as the reverse complement.
AACAACACATGAACAGACCACACTTTGGAGTACATTTTTTCCTCTCATGAGTGATACTCTGAAATTGGTTATTTTTGAAAGGTGGTTGAAATCTAGGAATACTTCTGTACTGTCTGCGGTCTTTACAATAGCAGAGATTGGAATTCAAATGTTAGCTATCATGAATGACATCTAATGTACTATGAGGAGCTGAAGTATAATGAAAAGGGCGCGTTGTTTGCCATCAAGAATCTGAAGGTGTGTGTGCGTGTGTGTGTGTGCATGCATGTGAGTGTACTTAGGATGATCACTTACCAAGTCACAAGGCTCAAAGGAATCATGGAAGTCAAATATAGACTTAAAAATCAGAATTAGCTAAGATGACAAATAAGAAAATGCTTGTGGATATAAGGAGCCATGTGAATGTTGAATCTATTTATTACAAAAATCATTTAGTGATACATTAGTAATATTCAATTTAGGACATATTTTTGTGTTTGCAAACTATTTCCCCAGTAAAATTGGGGTCAGTTTTCTATTTATTTAATGTTTACTGGTAAACTATGATCTAGTAAAGATATGTGGTGACATAAAGCACTACATAAGACTGAAATGTATGAATCAAAATATAATTTAGGGGAAGACAGCATGGAAATCAGTTTTTCAAACCTTGATGTAGGAAGATCATTAACAGGTTACCTGTTCAAAAATAACTTGGAGTGTTAATATATAGCCAGTATGATATTAACTGATTTTTTGCTTTCAGGATAAAATGGAATACTGTCCTGTGCTTATTTGGCCAAACCTTCCTTAGAAACTGGCAGTCTTTTGCCTGTCTCTTCACAGTGGTCAGCAGCAAAGGAATTTCTAGAATATCAATAAGTAGAATAGAAACAGGAAAGTTTCACTTCTAGTGGAAACAAAACAAAAGCAATTCAATCTCTAAAGCTTGGGTAAATTGAAATGGTCTTAGACAAAAATCTGCAGGCTATAAATGAGAAAGAAAAATTGTTTAGAATATAGTAATGGGATGCAATTAAGAAAAATAAAATGTAAGCTGAATATCAGAAACAGTTTCCTAACAGTCTATTAGACTGTACATTAGTTCCCCAGGGGAGAAATGGAAGCCTCATTGCTTCATCGTTCAGAGCTGGACTGACTCCCAGAAGATGTGGCAAGAGAGAGGGGAATAGGAAACGCAGGCTAGTGACAGTCAGTCAATTTTACCATATGGTGGAATTCTACTCTCTGTCCAGGGAGGGCGCTAGTGCCTTCGCGATGGGTGTGTCCTGCCACCTCAGAATGAACGGTTTACCGAGCCAGGTATTCGCCAGATTCCTCCATTGGTGTCAGATAGAGTCAAGCCCAGTACTCTATGGGCTGAGTGCTGGAAAAAAATTGGTAAAGTCACCTGACTATGAAAAGAATCCAAGTGTGGCTGCAACCTCCACACCCTAAAAGCTGACCAAGCTCATGGAGGTCTTGTAGCTGCCTGAGAGGGAGGGATTAGCTCCTGCTTTTGCTTCACAGGCCTCCTCCAAAGCCTCAGAGCAGGACAAGGCTTCCCAGGGCTGCTTCTTGGTCAGCGTGGTCACCTCCAGTGCTGAATAACACCCTTAAAAGTGCTCTGGGGACAACGTGTACTGTTATTTAACCTTTGTTTTTTCTGTTTCTGCAGCATGTGGAACATTTCTTTTCAGTGCCCTTTAGTCTTTCCTAATTTATTCCTCTTTTTTCTTCTTACCACAGAGGTAAGATTTTGTTTTTCTGAAACATATTTATTTTCCTAGCCTCAAGATTTTCCAGATACTGTAGGATCTAGCTAGCATTCACATAAAATAGACTCTAGCACTATTTAATTACAACTCACAAAATCATGCTGACCATAATCTGAAACATAATACTTTATCTCTTGGAATATTTTTAACATGAAAACAATTATATATTTAATCAGTATGTATTACTTATGTAGAATATTAGCTTTCATTGTATACTTTGGTCATATCCACCCCCACTCCCCTTCTCCATTCTCCTCCCACCCCCTTTCTGCTGTCTAATTGTCTTTCTTCTACTTCATGTAGTCTTCTAACACTTCTAGATTCCACAGATGGGAGAAAATATGATGCTGGTCTTTCAGAGTCTAGCTTATTTTGCTTAACATCAAAACCTCAGGTTGGATGGAGAAAATGTGGTTCGTATACATAAAAGAGTATTATGGGGAGATAAAGAAGACTGTGCCTCTCTGAATGTACAATGACCTTTCATGTCAGGTCAGACATGTCCTCTCAGTTTTGAAGATATTTCAAAGGACAGTTAAATGTAACAGTTGCACAACAAACATGATACTGTTGAAACAGCAATGGGAACAACCAGGCCGCACTGGTTTCTGTGTAGACAGCGGCACCTGTGTCGTGACTGTCACCAGGTGGAGAGTGACAAAGAAGTATGGAAAACCATATTTTCTGGGGATACCTTGAGCCTTGAACCTCTGTAACACATTTCCTTGGGCCTCTCACCCCGGCTGGAAACTGCACCTGTCTTTGATTTAAAGATAAGCTATTGTGAAATAATCGATAAGCTATTGTGAAATAATCATCAGTATTTCTGTCAGAGAAAACCACAGGTCTCCTCCTCTAGAAACAGTCCCCATATTGGACTCCAGGACAAATGGAGTCATTGAGTCACATCACAGAGGCTTCGGGGTATGGGTGTGTGTACACGTATAGGTTAGGAGACGGAAATACACCTGTAATTTTAGTCTAAGGGCAGGGTCCCCTGCAGGACAGCACTGAGATCCTCTGTTGTCAAGTAATGGCTCCTTTACATATCATGGAAAACCTTCTCTTAACTGAAGGAACCAAGTTTTGAGGTCAGTGGAATAATTTTGCTAGATTCTGCCTACATTAAAAAAAATTAAATGGACAGAAAGAAATACCTGCTTCAATTTACTGGCAAAGTGCTTTTAAGGGACCCAAATAATCCCCTTCAAACCATTCTAAGTTGCAGAAGGGCAAGCAAATTGCTAGCTGAATGTTTAATTAATATTTATTGCCAGTTTATTAGTTTTATATGACTCACATCTAGCACGGGACAGAATGGTGCTCCTGCTGCCACACGTTCCCTTTACGGTACCCACGTGTGACCAACACATACTGGTCAGTTATACACGTTTGTAACATGTGGAGCATGATTTCCCCATTTCAAGTGAGTACAGGGGTTCGTCACCCCTTCTGTATGCAGGTCTGTTCTATGATACCTTCATTATAACAAATGTATGCTTTCCATGTTAAGTACCCTGCACTTTGAATCATGCAGGAAGCTGATTAACTGATATAATTAACATACTGGTAGGAGCTCTAGAACTATGTGTCTAACTACCTACTACTGCCTGGATATTCCAAAGGTAACCCCAAATTTCAAATAAGCAAATACCAATCCACATCTTTGGGCATTTGCCAAGCCTCAGTGTGGCAGTTAATGGTCATCACACTAGAAGAACTAGATGCCGAGGGTCTTATTTCCCTGGCCTCCCGAAGCTACTGTGTCCAAATTCCTCTGTGACATATCCTTGTCTTAAACCAGGAGCTCCTTTCTCTTAAGGTGGTGTGATGTTTACTTTTACGTGGCAACTGCCTTGGGCTATAGTGGGCCCAGCAACTTCATCCAGCAACATTCATTGAGGTTTTTCTGTGGAGGTGTTTTGTAGACATGGTTAAACTCTGTGATAAACTCACTAACTTTGATAAATCCTGTGACCTCTCTAAGTTGAAGCCCTAAGAGCAAAAACAGAGTCTTTCTGATGAGGAATGGATTATGGCTCAAGACTAACAAGGAAAAGTGCGTGTTGTCAGCCCACTGTTTCGCTGCACAGATTTCATACTCAGAGCAACAGCAGTAGTCTGAGCGTGTGCATTCACTCTGGCAAATCTATGAGCCAGTTTCTTATAATGAGTGTGGTTTCTCACACTCTGTCACCGCCGGGTGTTTCCCTGACTGTTGCTTCGTAAGTGACAGAAAGCCTAACCCTGACTGATGTTGTTGCAGATTTATACTGTATGTTTTAGTTCCAAGAAGTGCAAAGGAAAGTCACATGTATTGAATTCTATCTGCAATCTTCTTGGAGAACAAACACAAGCATTGGAGAAAACTGATATAAGGATAAATTGATAAAGGTAATGTTGAATAATAGGATTGAAAAGTGGACAGTCTTAAAATTTAAGGTTTCAAGGTAGAAAATATAATATGAAGCCACACTCTCTGCCTGTGTTCATTAGTTTTGGGGGAAAAAAATCCCAAAACCTTTCCGATAAATTGAATATGCATACAATGGAAGAGAGAGTATTATAAAATTACGGAAAGAGGAAAAAATAGCTATTAAGGCTTGTGGTTAGGAAGAAATGTGAGAAAGTTATTAAAATTTCTAAAATAGAAGCACTATAATAATTCAGAGATATTTATGATTTTCCCATTTTGTTTCTTGAACTGGACTCCATAAAAATGTTCTTACATTAAAGCCCCATCGAGCTGGCCTCCTTGTCCTGTGAGCTGGGCAGGCCGCAGGGCCCCACACTCCGTTCATCGCTCTGTGGAGAAATCAGCAGCTGCTAAGAGCTGTTGGGACAGAACTTGTGCTGTGTAGGCGGAGTCTGAGGGTCCGAGGAGCAAAAGCGATATGAACATGCAGATGTGGACACTGCTCCTCGCTGCTCCTAACCCATATTCTGTTCATGATGCCCCCTGCACGACACTCCTGCCATCCTGGAAACCAGCGCGCTACATTTTTATCTCAGTTCTCTGTGGAGACCTGCTCCCCTGAGGCTGAGGGTGCCCGCTCACGGGGCTGAAGCTCATGGCCCTCCTGCAGACTTACTTCAAAAAACAAATTGGATTCCTGCAACCCAAACTGATACTTTAAGCAAAGGGAGAATGAAAGCCCACTTTAAACTCTAAAGATCTTTTCTTTATTTCAGACATAACAGTTTCCTGCTTTATATTCATAAGAAAGGACAGACTGTAATGTTATCTAATCCGCTGCAGCATTTTCGGAAAGGATTTCTTTGTAGACTTCCTGGGTAATTTGTCCTCAAGCAGATACACAGTTAAACAGGACGTTTAGGAAAATATCTTCCCTTTTAGAATGTGAGCCGTCGCTTTTCTTTTCACTGGAAGCCGTACTAGACAAAATGAGTGAAGAGGTGCATAGCTGCTGTTTGTTAACCTGCCTCACGAAGCTCTAATGACATTTCCACTTCTGTGCTCAGGATGCTTTTGTTACCAAGAAAGAACACAGCTGAGAGGTGCAGGGGCTCAGTGTCTGCCCAACAACAGACATGAGTCTTTTCCAACAGGGGCACAGAACAAACCTTTAAATAGAACCCACCAGCGTTAGGTTAGAAGAAGATTTTACTTTTTCTGTAGTCCAGTTTTCTGTGATTGAAGCATTAACCCATCCTATTTTATTTTGAAGGGATAGCTGACAATAAGCAGAATTCCTCCACCGTGCGCAAGGCTCTGAAGGTTCTAGCCTCCTTCCATAAACAAAACTCAGGACGTTTATTTGGATCCCTTCTTAGAACTAGAATACATTTCCCCCTTAAGGTGAACGGCTCTGAAAACATACTGGTGTCTTTCTGGTGACAGCTGCTCTCCCAGGCAGAACCAGGTTGGATGAAGCCTAGAGATTTGTTTAGATTAATTTGAGGTCTGCTTTCAGATTCCAGGTGACCCATGCAGTCTCTGGTCCAGGATCTCCTGCTGTCTCTGCTCTGATGTGTGGGCTGGAGATGGGGTTCCTTGAGATTTACTTTTTTGAGTATTCAAATGATGCTTGCCTGTTCATCTAAAGAATGAAGTAAACTTGATTAGATTTGTTCTCCATCTGGGAGCAGGAAATTAACTTTGAAAATGATTTAAATCTCTTGCCTGGGGAAGGATTTTTGCTGCCCAAGTTCAATAGTTCAATTTGACAGAAGCCTCTGTCAGATTTCTCATATGTAGTTAATAAAAGGATGAAAATGAAGCTGGGTTTAAATTTTATTAACTGAATTATTGTATCTGGAGATCCGTCAAGCACAAAACGCTGCCCCAGTAAACATTTTAAGTGGTCCCATATTGTGAGCTTCAAAGAAGAAGAAATACATGTATATGTATATGTGTAAAAAATCCTTAGGGGCCGGAGATTTAGCTCAGTGATTCTGGCGCCTGCCTCTTAAGCACAAGGCCCTGAGTTCCAACCCTGGTAATCACATACAGTGCTGGGTGTGGTGGCTCACGTCTGTAATCCCAGCACTCAGGAGGCAGAGACAGGAGGATTGCTGAGTTCGAGGCTTGCCTGGGCTACATAGTGAGCTCAGGGCCAGCCTGAACTACAAAGCGAGACCCTGTCTCAAAAAAAAAAATCCTTAGGACTGGCAAACATTCTGTATAATGTTTACTATATGTTTCATTTGTTCTGACCATACATCAGAAGCTATGAAGTCTGGTTGTGCATGTTTGGGGCTTATCAAACATCAGAGTCATTTCGACATTTCTGAAGACATATATAATAATTACACTGAAGGTCAGCAGTCAAACCAGCAAGATGTTCACTTTAAGAGCTATCTTGAGTTTTTTTTTATGTGCAAGTGGGTGTCAATTTTAAGGTTATTATGCTCAGTCTATTTACTGTCACGCATCTATAATTAGCATTGCTGACACCAATAGTCCCCATGAGTACTAACAGCACAAAGGAAAACATTATTAGACCTTCACATACACACACACAGCTATTTGTATGTGCCTTGTTCTTTATCACTACATTGTCTTTGCTCAGAATCCTTGTCCTATGTTTCCTCGAAGCACTCACACCATGTTCTTCTCCCCTCAGATTAAAAAGTTCTTATTTTGATTCTGCCCAGCAGGTAATAGTTACCTTGTGCCCATGGAGGCAATGGGAGCAAGAAGCTCTCAGACGCTGCACCCTGACCCACTGTACTCACCGTCTCCCTCTCCCTGTCTCAGTTGTTTCTTGCCCCAGCCACACACCCACTGGCGGTTGAGAAATCAGGCCCCATGCGGGTTATCTTAGTGCATCTGCTGTTGATAATGATGCAGTACTGCAGACTGGCTAGGTTCTGGGGAAGAGAGTCCATTGCAGCTCCTAGTTCAAGACAGAATGGCCACATGAGTTGTTGCCCTCAGGAGTTCCAAGGTGGGCATCACACGATGAGGGACAGAGGTACCTAAAGACATCGCCAGGTACAGCAGACCCACTCACAGATAGGCCAGGGGCCATTGCTCCAGTGGCATGCCCTCATTAAAGTGGATGGAATCTTAACTCTTAAGGGTCCCATCTGGACTCATTTTTTTAACATTTTTAATGAGGATTAAATTTTAACATGTGTTTGGAGGGATATAATCTGAGTAACAGTAGAGGAAGAAGAGGAGAAATGGAGAATTGGTATGAAGGCTAAGTGTTCAGCCATCACTGAGCTATTGGTAGCACAAATCCCTTTGCCTCATATTTATTTGCTCAGGTCAATGAGGCCTGGTGTGAATGAAACGTGTTTCTTATAACGCAGCGCAGATACATTTTGACAGTGTGGTTATACAGCCCCGAACTTTGGTAGTCACTTTCTCAAAAATTAATGCAGTGAACGTATTATTTCAAGGAAAAACTCTAACAACATTGTTGGCAATCAGCATGTTACACTGAGAATTAAAATTTTGAAAGCTGTATTTAGCAACATGAACTTATTCTTGCTGACATTTCTGATGAAATCAAGAGTGATAGTAATGAATGTAAATTTTTCTTTTCTCTTTCTTGATGCAGGAAAAATGCTTTTATTTTAGGACCTCCATACTCACTTTTTGATACTGCATAATAAAATACCTATATTTATAAGTATTTCATAATTCAGTAAAACACGCTTCAAAAGACCAACACAAGTAGAGCAAGATAAACCAATGAATTTTGATGTAAACTTCTTCCCTCCTGCCCTCCCCTTCCTCTTTCCTTGTTTTACTTGTGCTGGTAACTGAATCCAGGTCCTGATACACATTAGCCATTTGCTTGTCTTCTGAGCTACACACTCAGGACCTGGTGTTGTTTCCTAGAGGTTAGTGAGACTGCCACATGTCAAGTTTTGCTGTAGAATCAAAGAAAAGTACTCATGAGCATCTGAAAAGGCTACTAAAATATTTCTCACACTTTCAACTACTTATCTTTATGCAGCCAGATCTTCTTCAACCAAAACAGTTTGTAACAGAAGGAATGCAGAGTAAATGCAGAGGGTCTGACTTCCCCTTCTTAAGCGTGGCACTAGATCTGCGCAGACAGCACCACTCTTCTCACCACATTCAGCCTGCTTTAAAAAATAATTATTGTTTCTAAAGAGCATGTTTTAATGTTAACGGTTTACTACTGTTATTGGGAAGTAGCTTAATGCATGATAACTTCAAATTTCTCTATTTTAATTTTGGGTATGCTAAATAAATTGATGTAATCTCATAAATGCATGCTATTTTGGGGTCTTCCACTAGTTTAAGACTGTATAGGGACTTTGAGACCAAATAGCTCTGAACTACTACTAAAAGACATTAATAAAACACTCTGTTTAACATTGTACCTTTGTTTAACTCTGTCAAGAATGTGACTCACTAATTTCTTACGTGTCCTTTTTCGTGTCCCATGCTTGGCTTTTGTTTCCCAGGGTTTATTTTCATCATTTTAGATAAGAAGGCAATGTCCTTAAGATCCCAGTGTGTTTTAAATTTTAACGGTCCCCAAGCTGAATGTGTTTCTTATGTTTCATGTGATATCTGTGTTTATTTTTTCTTCTAAAATCTTATAGTAAGCCAGAAACTATGAGCCCTGGTATGTCCGTGAACCCATTCTGAGAAGAAATAAAGGCAATAAGGAACATCTTCTGATTCAAGGTCTCTGCTGCTGCCTAGAGCTACCAGCTGGGCATTGCTGTCCATAGTGCTGGCACCAGGGGTGAGTGGCAGACACTGGCTCCAACACACCCTCTACCTGTAGTGGCCTGATTTGGTTTATCTCTGATTTTGAAAGAAAATGTAGTCTGCAGTCTACTATGTTTACCCAGGATTATCTGTGGCAAAGGCACTGGCATGTTCTCCAAAAGCTAAGAGTTGATCTGTGGCTGAATCCCTGTCTAGCCCCAGTGTATTGTGAAGAGAAAGTTAGACAAGAAATCCAGCACATAGTCCACTGTGCACCAGCCACTGACTACTCTCCAGGTCACTCAGTCTACAAGGACTTTGAAGGGGAATTTGCCTGAGTTCTTGGGCTGCAGCTCCGCCTCCCCGGGAGCTTGTTAGAAATGCCGAGTTTCAGACCTGACTGGAGACATCATCAAAATGTGCATTTTAACAAGAGCCCCCGCGAGTCTCCAGCACCATGTCTGGGAGCACACTGAAAGTTGTCTGAGCCCTGATGGTCTCAGCTGCCACCTGTAATTGGCAGAGTCAGGACATAAATATAGCCTCGGAAAATGCTTTCTGTTTCAGGGTCTTTGTTGGTACCCCTCTCATCTTTGCTCTTGGTTTGTCTGCCATGTGATTTTCCCGAGTTAATTAGAGTTGTTCCTTCCCAAATGGTAGAACGATTCTTTGTGGTTTCATAATCTGTTTTCTTTAGAACAGAGACTTTCTATTCTTTTTTGAAGCCTCAGATTCATCATTTCAGTGCCTATTAGATTTTCGTCTCCTTGAAAATGTGTAAATTCTTTGCTCTGCAGAATGATCAGTCAGAGTTGGTATATATTTTTCTTCTCCATTGATTTGGAAATTCACTTTATGTGTTACTACAGAAATTAATAAAGAGTTAAAACACTGTGGCTCTGATTCCTGTAAATCATCCCTAGGCCCTTGGCCAAAAAGGCTAACATAATTTACTATTATGTAGTTCAAAGCGTGGCAGAGTAACTGAGCATTTTGGGGGAGGAAGAACACCTATAAAATATATTAACAAATTTATGGAAGTTTAAATGGGTATCTGTAAGGCAGCTGATGCCGACTGCATCTGGGCTGCACTTTGGAACTGTCTGGGAAACCTTTTTTTTTTTTTTTTGAGACAGGGTCTCGCTTTGTAGTTCAGGCTGGCCCTGAGCTCACTATGGTGCCAGGCAAGCCGCCGCGAACTCAGCAATCCTCTTGTCTCTGCCTCCCGAGTGCTGGGATTACAGACGTGAGCCACCACATCCGGCATTGTGGTGTGCAGTGTTGATTGTTGGTGGGCGTGAGTCTCCACGCCCAGCATTATATGTGGTTACCGGGGATCAAACTCAGGTCCTTGGGCTTGCGAGGCAGGTGCCGGAACCACTGAGCTAACACTCTGGGCCTGTCTGGGCAACTTTTAAGAAGCCCTAGGATTGGGTCTGGCTCCCCAGAGTTGGTTCAGCTTTATTTCACATGTTGGTATTGGAAACCTTCAGAGTGAAGCAAAGCAAGAGCCGAGAGTCGGTTTTGCGCCAGACAGTGAAGCTGCAGTGCCAGGCCTTGCCAGCTTTGCTGCAGACAGGCCCAAGGGGGCAACATGTAGGTACAAGCATGGACAATGTCAGGTTTGTTACCTGCAGCCCTGAAGTTCAGTTGTGAGTTTTGCTGAGGTTATTGCTCCGTTGGGTGAGAAAAATAGCTCTGATTCAAGATACCTATCTACAGTTTTGCCTATTAATGACCCAGTCTTTGCTGTATCCACATGTACATGTTCCTCCTTATTTAGATACCAACATACAAGCCACTTCTTTCTGGATAAAATTTTCAGATGTTAACTACCATGCACCAAATAAAATGGCCCTGTTTTCACAAACTATTAGGTAATCTCATGACTGTTGCCCTCATGAAAATGTTAAATTTCCATAAGATCATCTGATGTGGTAAAATCAGTTGCTAACTCTACACGTGTGCAGGAGCAGACTGTTGTGAAAATTCAAAGCTCTGCATTTTTTTTTCAAATCAAGTGGTAGAATCCATCAGCAGTCTGGGAAGATGCATCAAGTTTAGTCTGGCTTGAGGCAAGATCTGGGACTATCCTACCCAGAACAGTGAAATCAGGGAGGGAACCCAACTTAGCTCGTTTGGGTTTCGTGCAACAAAGCAACCAAGAGTGACCAGCATGTCGTCTCTGGTGTCATTCTTTGCGAATCCCCTTGCAGGTGGGCTATCGACTGTTTGCTGGTTTGAGGGCCAGCACTGAAATTAAGAATTTAACTCTCCTTGTTGAAAACAAGGTTAATGTTAAGTGGTTTATCTTTCTCTTTGAGTCTTTGCTTCAGAAAACTTACAGGGATACTTTCTCACCTATTTGAAATGTACATCATTTTATAAAAATTTGAGCACTTGCAAATATTGTGGCCTATGAATTTCCTTCTCAGAGAGCTAGAGTCCTCACTTTGTAATGTGAAGATTAGGGGAAATAACAACCTGTCTTCTGGCTTCCGTGGGAAGGCAGGGACCTAATTTTGGCAGGCCCCTTGTTATAACTTCCACAGAAATGAGAAGTTTGTGACCTTAGGAGAAACCCCATTGTCTGACAGAGGTTAATGCTCGCTACTTCTTAAAGTTAGAATAAATTACGTTTAATATAGTGTCTAGTTCTTTTGCCTGAGGATTAGTTGCTGTTTATCTTGGAGACATGTATCTGTGGGTTGTGTCTATTTGTCAATACAGAACTGTCTAGTTTCTCTGTCTTCCTGATCTCATAGTGGATTGAGAGTCAGCTATGAGCATAGTGGACCATAGCAGCCATATTCTAATTTAATTTTCATTTGACAATAGAAGCACTTTCTTTCTCTACTACCTTTGTAGAGAACATTTCCAATTTAGGTAGTTCTGTGTTTAAATATATTTTGCGAGGACTGATCTCTCAACCGTCTTTCTCCTGCACTATTGGGTCCCCAGCCAGTCACCCTCTAGTTTTAGGCTATAAATATTTAGTGATTTTTGGTTCAGTTTGAAATCATTCAAAATTTAGCCTTAAAAGATTCCACTTTTTCAGCTGTATCATTGTTTTTGCCATGTGTGCTGGTTAATCTTGTGCTTGGTGAACGTGATTGCTGTGAGGCCGGCCCTGGAGTTTAGTAATATACTTTGAGCTGTGTCTGGGTGGTTCATGGGGTTGTGACCTTGAGGTCTGTGTTTTGTCTCTGACTTCTTCCTTTCTGCCTCTTCTGCTCTCTGCTTCCTGAGGGCCAGAGGGTTGCAGCTTTCCTTCACCATACCCTCTGCCATGTTTCTGCATTGACACTGGTTCCTGTTAACATTGACTGGACCTCTCAAAATCAGCCAAACTAAGCCTTTTCTCCTTAAAGTTGTATATATCAAGTATTGGTCATCATGTTGGAAAAATGACTAACAAACCACTAACAACTTTCTCGCAACTAGACAACTTCTGCAAATGAACAGCCCTTGGTGGGTTTTGCTTTCAGTGGGAATGTTTTACAAATGCCATCTATTAAATTTCATCTCCTCTGTAACCTGAGTTAGCAGGTATTTTTAAGTCTTCTTAATTTAGGAATAAAGAGAGTAACTTCTAAAGTTCTTTGATTATTATCTTATAGAAATTTCAATTTTAGGGGGTAAATGTTAATTGCTGATATTGAGTTGAATTTTAAGTAGGATGACTGACCATTGCTATGTTAATATTAATATCTGTAGCATCAATTTAACCTATTAATGAATGGAGAGAGAGAGAGAGAGCACAGACCTTGCAAATAAAATTCACAGTCAATAGGATATGGACTTGTAGGAATTAAGGGCAGTTTCAACCATGACTCTTTTTCATCCTGAAAGTCCTTCTAAATGGACTTGCAGTGGTACTTTTCAGCCAAAATGCATACAAAAAAAGCCTATTAAAATAGGTTTTAAAGCTTCTATTCCCAGGGCTGAGTCACAGAAAATACATCAGAAAGTGAGTGTTAGAGCCAAAGGGGAATGGGATAGTTCATTTGAACAGAGGGTGCTCACTGCTGCATGCAAAGGAAAGCAGACTCTGAAGGTCATTTGACATAAATGAAGAGTTTTCTCCTCTACTAGTGCCTGTTAAACTTTTAAAACACATAACAAGAGAGAAATAGGAGTTTGCTTATGTCTTTGGACAGTTTGTTAGAACTATCTGATTTTCCATGTGATGGTGGTTAAATTCAGGTCAAGCAGAAGGATTTTCTATATCTCTATTACTGCCTCGAGATTATCAGCTTGGAAAAAATAAGCAATTGTCTCTGTTAAATACCTCTGTCAAACACAAAATAAATTCCTCTCAAACACTAAAAAAGGTAATTATTCCCTTCGTGTACAGAGCTTTAGTAAGCATAGTAATTTATTTAAATTTAATGAGTACTTTACATGCATTTGCAAAATGCTCTAGACACTATAAGTGAAATGGAAGATATAGTTCCTGCCTCTATAAAGGCACAATATTAAAAGAAATGGAAATAAACTAGGCGAAAGTCCAGAAATAACTTTTTAACTTTTCTTGATATGGGAGATAGTGATTTATTTTCTCTCTCCTAGGTGGGACCAGCTTCAAATGGCCTACATTTACATAATAGATTTCTTTTCATTCCTTCTATTGTCCCAATAATTGCTTGTCTATAACATTTTTTTTTTTTGAGACAGGGTCTCGAGCTCTGAGCTCACTATGTAGCCCAGGCAAGCCTGGAACTCAGCAATCCTCCTGTCTCTGCCTCCCGAGTGCTGGGATTACAGGCGTGAGCCACCATGCCCAGCACTGTGGTATGTGGTGCTGACTGCTGGTTGATTGCTGGTGGGCGTGAGTCACCACGCCCAGCATTGTTTGTGGTTACTGGGATCGTTGTCGATCTCAGGACCTTGCGCTTGTGAGGCAGGCGCTGGAACCACTGAGCTAACCCTCCGGCCCTTGTCTATAACATTTTATGGTTTTCTGATGAGAAGCTTCTTGCTACACCGGGTTCAAGTCCCTGATACAGGAGACTTTGGGGACACGCCACACTTAACCATTGCACGTGGCTGTGCTTCTCTCTCCACGTGTACATGACTCCTCTCAAATCTGAGTAGAAGAAACTTCCTTGTTACTAGTAAAAATTCAGCCATTACTTACCTTACTTTTTCTGTTTTGGAGAATTCAATGTGCCACCAGGGACGAAGGGAGGGCACAAAGATTGGAGACATAAAACACAAAAATTGCTGGTTTGATTTTCACTACAGACATGGAGCACAATAAAACTCTGTTTCCTCCATCAGAAATAAGAGAAAATGGATGCTCTTCCCCCCAGTGTGACTTGCTCTACTGTGATCACATGGGAAGCAGAGTAGAGCACACTCTAATAAAGTGCATTTGTCTCCTGCTCCAAAGCAGCTGCTTTAATAAAAAGTGAAGGGGAAGACATAGAACTAGGGACATGGTAGGAAGTGATGTAATTATTGCTGACTTAGAGTGTACATAGCTATATTGTGACCAGTAGTGATGCCCTTTGGGTTAGTTGTTCTCAGAGCTATTTATTTTATTCACACTGACAAAAGTGCTGCTGACTACATGTGGGTCATGAAATATTTACTCATTACTGAACTGATAAAACACCTCTCCTCTTAGGAGCTTGTTGTGCTCCACATGAAACTTTTGAGCTGTACACTAATTTTTTGATGGGTACTTACTTATGAAAATAGTAAAACACAGCATGGAGCCCAGGGGAGAGTCACAGGGATGGAAATAGAGGGCTAGGGAGTGATTATCTGGGATTTTGAGCTGGTCCTGTTCCATAAGATGTAGTGAAACATGTGTTCAGGGGACCCCCGCATCCCACATTCCACGAACAGGACCAATGTCTGGAGCACACTTCTTTTAAATCATCCAGAGAATGAGGGAAGGAAGTTACAAAGAAATATGTGTCCTACTTCACACATTTTTTTTTTTTGCTTTTTGGAGACAGGGTCTCGCTTTGTAGTTCAGGCTGGCCCTGAGCTCACTATGGTGCCCAGGCAAGCCGCCGCGAACTCAGCAATCCTCCTGTCTCTGCCTCCCGCGTGCTGAGATTACAGGCATGAGCCACCACGTCCGGCATTGTACTTCACACATCTTATGCAGCATCTTATGTTTCTTTCTGGTCCCTTGGTAGAAGTGTGAGGCTAGTGGTCAAACTTCAGCCCAGGGAACCCTCTTTAGTTTCGTGTAGTTTCAACACGGAAAGGAGGGAGAGATAAAGCTTTTTAAACCTCCTACGAACTCCACAAACAAGGTCACCTTCCTGTGGCACCCTCACCCCAGGAGGCTGCATGAGAAAGACGTCTTGCTGTTCTGCGTCTGCAGTAGTGGGTGCTGGGCTCTCATTCAGTTCCGTTCTGTGTGCTCTTGGAGTCCCAGCCTGGAGAACAGCAGTTCTCTGCCTTGGCTGGGTCAGCTTCCGTCCAGGGGAGGAAATCAGCTCCTAAATGGTGATGGCGGGAGGGACTGTTCTGTAGAACACATGAACCATCCAATGCAGCCACTGTGCTGTCTCCTTTGTGAACCTGGTGCCTGTAGAGAAGCCTAATAAATATTTGGTGGATGAATAAGTGACTATACAAAGCATTTATACATACACAAAAATCAGTTGTCTTTATCACATCTCTTGCACACTACTTACTGTAGATGCTTTAAATTTTATTTTGTATAATACTCTGAATTTTATAAAAAAGTGCAGCACTCTGTCTGACTCTGGTATCTGTCCTTCCATTGATCACTGTAATTTTGTTTGCTGATCAAATTATCTATCTGGGCTCTACTTCCTTTTATCATACATTTTCTTTATTGTAATTTGTCGTTACCACTGAAACAAAGTAAAGATATTTTACCCACTTTTCATACCCACATAACTTCTACTAAATTTCAGGTAACAGATAGGTGATTTGGTCTTCAAAGATGTATTTTCAGTATATTTCGGTCTGGGGGAACACAGTGGCTCATTACTGCCTGATGAAAAATGTCTTTGGTCTTGAACTTGGTACTTTTCATCTCTCAGTTCCTAATAGTGCATGCAGCCTGATTATTTTTAAATGCTTGTTCTACTGCGAGTGTTGCAAGTCGTATTTTATGACTTGATGAATGCATGTATTTTGTAGTAAGAAAACTAGTTTTGTTCATTTGTGATGTCCTATTAAATGTAACAAAGAACTATCAATATTTGTAACTATTAATATACTTATGATACTACACATTGAGAAGAAAATTAAAACTGTTTCCACCCTTCACGATGAGCTCAAGGCTGTAATGTGCAGGTAAAGTAATGCCTCCTTCCTAGTAAGGGGCTGGGGACATTTCACTGCCTTCACTGTCTCTGCCTCCCGAGTGCTGGCATTACAGGCATGAGCCACCTCGCCCGGCACTGTGGCATGTGGTATTGATTGTTGGTGGGCATGAGTTACCATGCCCAGCATTGTATGTGGTGACTGGGGATTGAACTGAGTCAGGACCTTGCGCTTGCGAGGCAGGTGCAGACTGAGCTAAATCTCCGGCCCGAGAAGATCAAGTTTTGTGTGTTCTGTTTATTTTTTATTAAAGTATACCTGAACTTTTATGTTAGAGTTTAGAAACTAAATTCCCAGAATTGGAATTTCAGACATAAAATCTGTTAGATTGGCTTCAATCTCTCAGAGTTTATCAGTTACACTTCCACAACAACAGTATGGAACAATGCCCATGTCTGTCACCAGTGCAGGGTATGACTAGACTTCCTGATTGACATCGGTCTGTAGTGTAATTTGTATCATTTTATTGTGAATAAAGTTGACCTTATTTTCATTTACTTAAAATCCATATTTATTTATTATTTTCAATCTGTTTGTGTTTTGTCCAATTTGTTTTTCTCTTAAAGTGTAGTAGGTTTTTATATATTAAAAAATTAGGACATAATTATGGTATGAATTACAGTTTTTGATACATTGGTTCTCTATCTTTATGATAGGTTTTTCTAAGTTTATTGTTTTTTACATAAGTAAAACTTACAGAGGTATAGTCAAAATATTATTTTTTTAGGCCACCTCACAAGCATAAGGTCCTAAGATTGATCCCCAGTACAAAAAAAAAATTTAGTTAGAAGGTTCTTTGCTAGGGATTTAGCTCAGGGAAGGACAATGGCCTGAGTTCAACCCCCAGTACTTCTAAAATAAAATAAAATTCAAAGATTAGAAAGATCCAGCTTTCTTCTAATCTTTAAAAAATATTATTTTCAAAGTTTCACTGAACCATAGCAAAAATCTCTATAAGCAAAAGTTATGGATTTTTATAAATAGATTTATTGATGTATAATTAACATCAGTAAATTGCATGATAGTTTTACCACATACCTGCACTAAACATAACTCCAGAGAAGATAATAAACACATTCATTATCCTCCCCCAAATTCCATCATAATTCCTTTTAGGCTCTTGATTCTTTAACAGCCTCCTCAAACTCTGATATTCTGTATTTGAATTTTTGTTCAGTTAAAAATATTCTCCAATTTCACCTTTGAGGAAACTTTGACTTAGAGAATGTATTTACCGTTTTCCAGACATCACTGTTTTGTTTCCTGATTTGAGTGCTCAGAAACATGTTCATATATCATGTCTAATTCTTCAGTGGAACTTGGTAATTTAATTCTTTTTATCTATTTCTGGTAGCAGCTCATGCAATCAGATTAAATGGTCTTCTCTTTTGTGCCAGTGGGTGTTTATGTTCCACACAGAAAAACTTTGTCAGGTTATACTTTTTCTAGATCCTTTTGCTGTATTTCTAGAATTTATAGTAAAGTGTGAGATATAGTCAGATTCCTTACCATTATCTATGTCATAGAAACTCAAATAGCTCTCCCTCATTTACTGACTAATAGAGCTGTTTGCTATATCCTAAATTCCAGTATACATTTGAATGCATTTCTTGTCTTGCTATCATATGTGTCTACACTATAATGCAACAACATAGATAACATAGGAAAGAATTATTCCTATTTTGTGCTCGAATTCTCAGAATTTCCTCATTGAATCTTTTTTACTTTAATGTACTACAAGTAGTAATAATACAAATTTAAAAATACTTTTCCTACTCCTTTGAAAAAATAAAATTTTATGACAAAGTAATTAATGAATAAAAATGGTTAATGTGATATATATCATGATCTTAAAAAATGGTCAAAGTGTTACTCAGAGTACAAGTCATAGACAAAAAAGGAAAATCTTAATGCCGGACGTGGTGGCTCACGCCTGTAATCCCAGCACTCGGGAGGCAGAGACAGGAGGATTGCTGAGTTCGCGGCGGCTTGCCTGGGCACCATAGTGAGCTCAGGGCCAGCCTGAACTACAAAGTGAGACCCTGTCTCCAAAAAGCAAAAAAAAAAAAGGAAAATCTCTTGTAAGGAACATATAAGTAAAAGGACAAAATTTACTTTCCATGAATAAATACAAACTAGTAGTATAAATGAAACAAACTGCATCTATCTTAAAATATCTTTGAAGTAATGGAATAGATAACTTTGGGAATTATTTGAACTGTTTACTTCCTACTTATCTGTCTTCTATTTTGCTCTTCATTGAATCTTGTTTGCTCTTTTGTGGCTGCAGAATTTGCAAGAGTGTGTCTATTACAAAAAATTCTGATTAGGGTTGTATAACATACATAGATTATTTTGAAAGTCTTATATCTAAAAGAAATTGAGTCATTCTATACAACGTATAGTATGTCTTTACCTTTGATTCTGTTACATTAATTCTTTTATAGTGTTTTAAATTTATTTAGCTTTTGAATTTTTTCTTAGGTTTATTTCTAGAAGGCTATAGTTGCATTACTTTTATAAATATCCACTTTTTCTTCCATTAATTCTTATAATTAGTTTTTGTTTAAAATAGTTGCTTGGTTGATTATAAGGCTAACACTAGGTTGGTGCACACAACACTAACAGCAATCTGAACACCTTCTTCCTTGCTTGCCTGTACTATAAAGACTGCACAAAATAAGAATTTGAGTTGTCAGCTCCAAAGGAGAAACGACCAGGGCTTCACCCCAAGGAAAAGACCCAGAGAAGGTCAGAGAAGTGAGCAATGCTGCTGTGAGTCACTTCTGTGGCTCTGTAACACATATGCCTTTGCTCACCTCAGACTTTTGTCAATGAGAAAGAAAAGAAAATAAACCATCTAGAAGAAAAATTGAAAAACTGTATGATAATGAGCATTTCAGGATTCATATATTTGAAGATTTGTTTTCCATACTTCTGTATACCACACAGACTGACACTATGAAAATTTGAATTAGATGATAATTGAAATGCTGTTTATGTTTTACATAGAATTAAAGACAGCATGAAGCGGTACTCTAAAGGTAAAGTAACGATTATTAATATTTTGGGGTTACTATTCTGGGGTGGCTAAAATACATTCTTCTTGTTTTTATAATCCCTGAAGTCTCAGACTTAGGAATTTTTAAAAAACCTTATTCAAAGAATGAGAATATATAACTTCAAATATTTAATTGAATAATGATTTCAAGAAAGTTTAACCTGACATTAAATCTGATATCATCAATATTAGGTAGACCTTTCAGAACTATTTATTCAACTATTTTTTTGTTTGTTTGTTTGTTTTTTGAGGCAGGGTCTCGCTTTGTAGTTCAGGCTAGCCCTGAGCTCACTATGTAGCCCAGGCAAGCCTCGAACTCAGCAATCTTCCTGTCTCTGCCTCCCAAGTGCTGGGATTACAGGCGTGAGCCACCACGCCGGGTGACATTTCAGAATTATTTATAAGAAAAGTCTATCCTCACTAAGAGTAAAGCTTCACTCTGATTATTTTACTGAACAAACGCATGTTTTTTGGCCTCTGAGTCACAGCCTCAAGTCAAGAAGGTAGAAGCCCCAGAGGCCTGGGGAAAAAGATGTCTGAGTGTCTCCAGCTGAGGTGGAGCCCTCGGAAGGGAGGGGGTTGCCTGGCAGAGGGATGAGGCAGGCAGGGGCTGAGGAAGCCTTCGTCTTTATAGCTTACTAATGCACACCGCACGCACGATTTGTCAAATGTGTGTGGGATCTGCTGCTTGTTTTCACTTAAGAATTCAGGGTAGTCACTCTGAAAAACAGCGCCATCGTTCAAAATATGTGTAGGAGAGATTGTGGTGACAATTACGTGTCATGATTGCATTTGGAAATGGAAAGACAGTGTGGCCATAAAATTCTTGACTTTTACAGAATGAAGTTGGGAGGTCTTTGGTTTATGAGGCCAGCTGCTTGTATTTCCACAACAGTAAAGCTTTGGGTCAGATGAGGTGTTCAGACATCCCTGCCTTTACATTCTCAGCTCATTTGAAAGCACTTTTCTCTGCTGGTAAAAATGTGTCTTATAAAACTCTAGCGTGGGCTCCTCAGAGGAAGTGTGGCTGCTCTGCTGGCTTTGTGTCACAGTCGTAGTGAGAAGAGAGTTTTACAGTGATAAAATGATCTTCTTGCAAGTGTTCAGTAGTAAAGTGATTAGAGTCCCATGCTTCAACAATGAAATTGTCCTTGCCAATTAAATGAAGGGGACTATTTACATAGAATAATGATTTCTTCCTTCCCTTGCTCTTCAGCATTTAACCAGTGCTTTCCCTTTGCAACCGACACCTTCTCATTTGCATGAGATTTACAAGTTACTGGTGATTTCCTCTCTCTGCCCAGGAGGAAGTTTTGAGATAGTTTGATTCTTATTTAAATAAGCTCCCAGTGAGACAAATTGCAACGAGATATTAGTGTTAGTGAGCTCAGAAGCCAGGCAAGCGGGGTTGGGCTGGGCATGGAGAAGTGCTCAGGAGTAGCAGTGTGAAGACAACTGATGTGTCATGGGGAGAAGGCTGTCCTCCCCTCCAGTATCCTTAGAGCCTCCTCTTCAGGCTCTCGATTAGGTCCCAGCACAGTCTGGCACCTAGAACTGTGACCTAGACTCAGTTCCTCTCTGTCTGAAAGAGAAACAATTTGGACTTTATGTTTGGAAATTTTGGTGCCTTAAAAAAAAAAAAAAAAAAGAAGCATCATCCAAATGTGGCTGTAGCAGTTCAAATATTGTATCTGTTTATTGGGAATGAAATGTCACATTTCCATGAAATCCTCAAAAGAAGCAAAAGCAAGTGTCATTGAATAGCTTCCTTTTTAAAGTTGCAAGAAAAGAAAAAGATTCCATTGAGCCTTTAGACCAGTAGATAGCACTGATTCCACTGATGATGGTGAAAGTCACCGTGTATAATACCCCTCCTCTCTCCTGTCTCCCTCACATCAGCCATTAAGCTTTCAAAAGGTAAAGGCAGGTGAATGTCTTTGTTTTTCTTTATATTTTTTATTATTTTGTACTATATTATAGCATTGTAATCATTCTATATGAATTTTGGGGGGTTGTAGAGTGAATTATCCAGTAGCTATTATTTCTGATGAGGAAATTACCATTGATGTATGAGTAATTCAGATTACAAGCATGTTTTCATAGCTATGATCACTAACCAAGGGTTTACTATGTATACAATATAGAACTCATATTTTCTTTATCCATTATTTACTGATAGTTAACAATGATGCCTTATATATGAGAGTAGATATTTTTTTGATATAAAAACATAATTTGATTTGGATATATACCCAGGGGTGAGATTGTCAGGTCATGAGGTACTTATAATTTTATGGTTTAAAGGAATCTCCATAGCATTCACCATGATGGCTATATTATTCTACCTTCCAAGTAGCAATGTGTGAGCATTCCCTTTCTTTGCAATTTGTTATCATTTTTTAAGTTACAGTTACTCAAACTGTGGTGAAACTGTTAGGCTAGAAGTTAGACATTAGCAACTTTGGAGAGAAGTGACAGGATTACATGAAGAGGAGTTGTGACTTTTCTCTCCCTTGTCTTCATATTTTAAATCATTAGCTATAGATAAATCCAAATAAAATGACAGTTTCAAGCTCTGACCCAAGAGAATATAACCTCCTCGAGGGTACTGATGAGGTCCAGGAAACCCACAATGTCCAGACCCTGTGTGAAGGGCCAGAAGAATCTCGAGGTCTAGAAGCAGCTACTTCGGGAGTACACAGAAGCC
>PVIC010024487.1:0-25990 GCA_004025085.1 Thryonomys swinderianus | reverse complement strand
ATCTTGGAAACAACCCAAATGTCCATCAACTGGAGATTGGATAAAGAAGATGTGGTTTTTTTACAAAATGGAGTATTACTCTGCCATAAAGAATGACAAGATCGATCCATTTAGGTGCAAATGGAGACATCTGGAGGATATACTAATAAGTGAAATCAATAGATCACAGATAGACAATTCCCGGATCTTCTCTTTGGCATGAACACCTGTAGATGCAAATGAGTTCTAGTAAGTAGGACAGCTTTTATAGAGTGGAATATTTCTATAGGAAACTTGGTGTGGGAATGTGATGAGGGGAAGGAATACATATGATACAGAAAGAAAATAAAAGAGCATATGTATAAAGGGGGGAGGAGGGGGGAGTGGGTAGGGATATGGGTAAAAATGAGAATTAACTTGTGGCATATACTGGTACAAATTTCCCAATGTTATATGTGATTTTGAGATGTATATAAATTGTACCAATAAAGAATTCAATTAAAAAAATAATTTCTTTATTGCTGTATGCTTATGTACTGTTTCTAAACTCTAGTATAAATGACAATGTAGTAAACACTTTTTCTTCCTTATATCATATTTTCCTCTGTATAAATTAATCAAAATAGGGCTGGGGATTTAGATCAAGTGGTACTGCACCTACCTTGGAAGCATAAGGACCTGAGTTCAATCCCCAGAACTGCAAAATAATATAATAATTAATTAATCAAAATGTAATTAAAATCTAAAGTGACTGAATATCTTAGAATTACCTATATTTGCTGTGTTGCTTCCTAAGTGGTTTGTATACATATATGAGGCCACTTTTAATGGCTATAGTGAGACCATCTCTAAAATCTTAAGTATATTTTCCAAACTACTTATTCCAGAAGATACTTTAAAAATACAGTCTTTGTATACTATTACAGTGTAATAGTTTTAAAAGTAGTAGTTGTAGCCGGGCATGGTGGCTCACGCCTATAATCCCAGAACTTGGGAGGCAGAGACAGGAGGATTGCTGAGTTTGAGGCTTGCCTGGGCTACATAGTGAGCTTGGGGCCAGCCTAAACTACAAAGCGAGACCCTGTCTCAAAAAAAAAAAAAAGTAGTAGTTGTAAATGTTTCTCATATTTACTTTTTTATTTTTTTCAATTTGAATATATTTTTCTACAATAGTGGCATTAACTGTTACCATGCATGTTGTAAATATTTTCTTGTGCTATATTGTTAACTTTTTCTTAAATATTTTTATTTCAAATGGTCAAATCTGACTTTTTTCAATTTGTAATTTAATCCAGTATCTCAATATATATAATGTCAGCATCATTTCAAAAATGGGGCTTCATTTGCATTTTTTTGCAGAGTTGACTGCCAGATTTTGAATGTTATTTTGCATGAAGTATGACTATGACTTCATTTTCAGAGAGATGGTCATCTATGTAAAACCAGAGATGAATTCTTCTCTTCTCTCATTCATTTATAATAATTTCCACTTATCTCTATTTTCTTTTTAATTAGATGATATTACTTTTCCATTTTCATCATTGCATTTTGCTTTTATTTTTAATGTGTAGTGCGCTGATCTATTCTATTCATCTTTCTTTGATTAGCCTTTTTCAGATAAATTTAAGAATCATTTGATGGTGTAAGGAATTTCACTGAGATTTTGACTGGTATTTATTTAAAAGAGACATACAGAATTTAACATTCTATACCAGATATTATGTCCGTCTTTAGTTAATCTAAAAAGCGTGGAGTCAAATATCCTAGATTTAATCCCAGCTCTTCCTTCACTCAGTTTGGTCACCTTTTTGTATATCAGTTTGTGTAATTTTCCTTCTCTTTTATGTGAAAGTTGGCATACGGTTTGCGTTATAAAAATATTTTCTTTATATAATCTAGTTTTAGTTTTTCTTTTTGATATTTTTGGTCTCAAGGGATTTAATTTTTGTTTTATAGCTACCAACACACATCCCCCTTTGAATGTTGTCCTTGTTGTTATTTTAACTAAGCTTTTGTTATTTGTTTCCTTTTTGACCTTTAAACAACCTGATTTTCATATTACCTACTGCTGACTCATAGAGCTTGCTCTTTCTTTCTCCCTTTTTCTTCTCCTCACCAAATTACTGATGCTACTTCTCTTTTGTAAAAAAATGTATAAAATTTACACTCTAAATTCTATATCCCTGTCTTTTGGTTTCAATTCTTACCTCATCTATGTTAAGTGTAAAATTTACAGTGAAATCTGTTTAGGGTTTCTGAGCAGCCAAACTTTTCTCAGTCAGAGCCTGGTTAGATCAAGTTTACCCTCAGATTAGTCAGAAAAAACTCAAAGGCACAGTATTTCCTGAATTTCTATGTGACCAAAACCATTTTTCTATAAATCTGATTTTAAAGTATGTCAGCCAGATATAAAATCTTTCAGTAACACTTGTCTTAAAGTTTCTTAGAAACAGTGTTTCACTTCAAGCATTTTGATGCCAACCTA
The DNA here is from genome assembly GCA_004025085.1 of Thryonomys swinderianus. Taxonomy (NCBI): domain Eukaryota; kingdom Metazoa; phylum Chordata; class Mammalia; order Rodentia; family Thryonomyidae; genus Thryonomys; species Thryonomys swinderianus. The sequence goes on along the minus strand of PVIC010024487.1, from coordinate 23,526 downwards.
AATGTTTGCTCTTTGAAGTGGGCTTGTCATTTTGTTTGGAGTCCATGTGATATTTTAAATTTTGCCGATAAAGATGATGGTTCTGAGTTGACTGTTCTGGGTCAGTTTTCTCAGGCATATACCAGGCCCTTTGAATATGCAAACCTAGGTCTTATTTTTTTAATTTGAATCTTTATTGGTACATTATATATACACATCATGATTACACACAATATTGAGAATTTGTACCAGTATATGACACAATTTAATTTTCATTTTTTCCCATTCCCCCACCCACCCTACAACCCCCATCCCCTATATATATGAGCTTTGTTTCCTTTTTATTATTATCATCATATTTTTCCTTCGTTTGTTACCCTTATACCCCATTTCCCTTTCAACATTTTCTCTTTCACAATATCTACCATATATTCTAGGTCCTATTTTTCTAGACAGTTTCTTTGCATTACAATTCCAAATATAAATTCTGTTGCATTGTTTCTTCCAGTTCTCAGGGAATACCAATTGCAGATGTTTTGGGTCTTCTTTGCTGACCTTCTAGACCTGTTTCTTATTCTGTCAGTACTGTTGCCTTCTGTCATTATGACACTATTCTCTGAACTATTTTTTTCTATTATTCAATTCTTGATAAACTTGCAGGGGAAGCTATTCTGTGTCAGCCCCTTTCATTCTATCTTCATTTATAAAATGATTATTTTCTTCAAATTCTTTTCTGAGTTTTGCCATACCAATTTTTTTTTTTTGTCTCCTTGAGTATGCTGTCCATCTCAGTTTTGAGTTTCCTGACTGAACTTTTTATTTGACCATGTTTTATCCTATCTACTTGTTGAAGGGCACTCAGTAGATTGGGGTAATATGTTGGCACTTCCCTGTGCTTTGTGATTATCGTTAGAGAAAGAGTTTTCCTTCTTGTTTGATTTTTTTGAGACAGGGTCTCACTTTGTAGTTCAGGCTGGCTCTGAGCTCACTATGTAGTCCAGGCAAGCCTCGAACTCAGCAATCCTCCTGTCTCTGCCTCCTGAGTGCTGGGATTACAGGCGTGAGCCACCACACCCGGCACTGTGGTATGTGGTATTGATTGCTGGTGGGTGTGAGTCTCCACGCCCAGCATTGTATGTGGTTACCAGGGATCAAACTCAGGACGTTGCGCTTGCAAGGCAGGTGCCAGAACCACTGAGCTAACCCTCTGGCCCTCTTGTTTGGTTTTTTAAATATTCCAATATATTTGTTGTCTATTCATTTTTCCAACATCTTATATTTTCCAAACCAATAATAACTGGTTTGATTAGCAGATGGGACGGGGTTGGGTAGATTAGCAGGTAGCTGGGTAGATTACTGTGTATGTACAAGACCCAGGTTCAATTCCCAGTGTGCTTAAAAAAAAAAAAGTTCACTTAGAAACTCAAAACTATCCCTTTCTATTGCTATAGGGAGACTGTTTCCTTTAATCAAAAGATCCCTGGCCAAAGAACCCTTTTACAGTCAGATTGAAAATAAGGATATGACTAAGTGAGTCTTCTGTTTTAAATAACTTCCTGTGAGTAGTATACTTTACGTGCAAAGCTTACTATCTTCTTTCCAGTTACCACAAAACCTCCAGGAGATATCTCCTCCTTCCAAGTCAGCCCTTCTTGGGTATTTGCAAACTGCTGTGTATTTGCGAACTGCTGTCCTCAGTCTCAGACGCTTTATGTCACAATCCTCTAGTAACCAGTGCCTCGATGCACCGCCCCTCCAACCCATTCTCAGTATTTTCCACTAAGGGCTGGTTTCCTTCATTATAAGGGTGATTTAATTTGATTCCTCTGAATCTAAGACCTCCTGCTAATCCCTCCAGCTTTTTTTTATTAAGTCTCTGCCTCAACTCTTCTCTGGCATAGATTTCAGAATGTAATTAAATGTTACATGTTTATTTCCTGATGTATTAATTTCCTATGGCTGCTATAACAAATTACTAGCAATTTAGTAGCTTTAAACCACATATTTGTTAACTTATCATTCTGGAAGTCTAAAATATTTCTCCCTGGACAAAATTCAAGGTACAAGTAGCTCAACATTCTTCTAAAAGCTCAAAGAAAGAATATTTCCCCTGCCTATTCCGGATTCTAGAAGCTGTGCACATTCCTCCGATTGTGGCCACATCCTCAGTCTTCAAAGGCAGCAAGGTCTGGCTGAGTCCTTCTCACACTGTCTCACTGGCTCTTCCTCTTCTGCCTCCCTCTTCCACTTATGAGGCCCCTTATGGCGACGCTGAGCCCAACTGGATAAACAGGATAACTGCCTCATCTCACAGTCCTTTATTTCTTTTGTAACTTTAAGTTTCACTTTCTCAACTATGATGTCTTATAAAATTATTATTTCATTGTTGCCTTGTAAACTAACATATAGTATCAAGGAATAAGGTTGTGGGTATCTTTGGGAGTGGGGCATTATTTTGTGGGCCGCACCCTAGTCAGACAGAAATCGTAGATTCGATTCCTTGCTGTGCAGTGTGATTTCAGCGTGGGTTATGGCAACTATATTTGCCATTCTTATTCATATGCATGAATTTGGGGGGGGGGACTTTGCCTGAGACAGCTATTATTGTCCTAATACGACCTGGATTTCATCCACTGCTTAAGGGCCACAATACTGTCTCATAACTCCACTTCTAGTTTATAATGTGGTTGCTGCCAAAAATGTCCCACATTCTTAAGAAAACCTCGTCAGGTAGCCCTTTCCCTGACACCTCCTAAAGAGAATCAACTATTTTCTCTTTGAGGATTCCTTAAGATTTTGTCCTTGATCTATGTTTCTCATTGCTGTTATATTTAACTATGCCTTTATGCATCTCACTAAACCAGGAGACTTTTGAGAGTACAGAATTATTTTCTATTCCCTATTATTTCTGAAGCTAGGCATAATGTCTATAAATGCTTCATTGTGTTATTACCTGCATTAATAATAATATTGCTTTTTATATAAATTGTTTATACTGACACTTGACACATTATAATGAATGCTCACTAAAATTCAACAGTCTAAGTCTGTATTACCTTGGTTTACAGAGGAAAAAACTGAGATTGAAATTTTATTCAAAGTCACAAAATCAATAAATAGTACTGCTGTCGTCTTTGACCTTATCCATGTCTTCCTGACTGCCTACAAATCTTAGTCTGTTTTTACTTTGTCCCAGTACATACTAAGAGAGACAGAGAAAAGAACAAGGGTACATTCTTAAGACAGCCAGCAAAAGAACACTCAGAAACAAAGTCCCATGACTCTGTAGTTCCCTCTTCCAATAGCATCACGTGATATCCCTAGAGGCCAAGAACCTGTGCTAGGTGTACAAATAAAAAGCTTCTCAAAAAGAACATAATGGAGACATATAGACTTGGCACTTAGTATCTTACTTAGAATAAAAGAAAGCAAATCCAGGATCATTCTTCCAAGAAATCAGACCAGAGGCACTCGGGAGACTGAAGATCTTGGAAATAAGTCAAAGGCTCAACTTGTGCTTTCAGAAAAAGCAGTTCTCCTAACACTGGGAGCCACAACACTCTGGCTATTGTCTCTATCTCTATTTCCCCCCTGTGTTCTGTAATGAAAATACTAATCAATTTTGATCCCCAGCATTCCATTCTGACTCTTCTTTGTCATAAGGGCCCTTAATGCTACCCACCATGATGAAGACAATATGATGGTAATAAAAAAAAGGAAAACCGGGGCTGGAGGGTTAGCTCAGTGGTTCTGGCGCCTGCCTCGCAAGCGCAAGGTCCTGAGTTCGATCCCTGGTAACCACATATAATGCTGGGCGTGGAGGCTCACGCCCACCAGCAATCAATACCACATACCACAGTGCTGGGCACGGTGGCTCACGCCTGTAATGCCAGCACTCGGGAGGCAGAGACAGGAGGATTGCTGAGTTCACAGCGGCTTGCTTGGGCTCCATAGTGAGCTCAGGGCCAGCCTGAACTACAAAAGCGAGACCCTGTCTCAAAAAAAAAAAAGGAAAACAAAGGCTATGTATTTAGGTTGTGGGGTGGGGGGTTGTGGGTGTATAGGGGAATGGGAAAAATGAGAATTAAATTATGTCATATACTGGTACAAATTGCCAATGTTGAGTGTGATTGTGATGTGTATATACAATGTACCAATAAAGATTTTTTTAAAAAGACTTGCATTCCTCAAACAACCGGATCTGTCCTTAGTTTCACACACTTGACTTCTTAAAAATATTTAAATTCCTTTAAATTCCTTTAATTCCTTTCATTTCCTTTTCCCTCTGGAAATATCCATCTCTTTGCAGTCAGAAGAGCTCACTTCCTATCTTGTTTCATTTTTAGGGTTTTTATTTCCCATTGATGAACCAGATTTTTCTGTTCCACTAGGTGTTTCGTCTCAGCCTTGTTTTCTGACTCCTTTTCACTTTTATTTCAAAATGTTGAAATGTCCAAGGGTATGGCTTCAAATCTCATTTTTCTTAGATGTATATCCAATGTTTGTTCAACTAGCTTTATAGATAAATATTACCAATCCTGTCACAATGTACCAATGGGAACCCCAGCCCAACCACTCCTCTAGCTCCCCCTTATTACAATAAGCTTCTCGAAATCACCCTGGATGCTTTACATGCCTCTCAAAATCAGTGCCCAAAAAGAGAACAGATTCCCCTTCATTCCTATGTTTTGCACACTGTATCCTGTTCCATCATTTCCTCCTCTGCTCCTTTCAATTCAGGAAAGGAGAATACTGCTCAGCCCAAAGCCTAGAAGTCACCCAACCCATATGCCAGATTTTATTTATTCACTTTTAAAATATATCAGAATGCTGACCACTTTTTACCACCTCTACTCCTACTGCCACTCAGCCCAGTCCCAATCTCACACATGTACAGAAATGGCCTCCTGATCATTGCTACCACCCTTGGCAAGCTTCCCCTTTGTATTTTCTAGTCACACCTCACACAGCAACTAGCAAAAATCACGTTCAGACATAAGTCAGAGGAAGGCATTCCCTTGACCACAGTCCTTCGAAGCCTTCTCCTTTATTTATCTGCAACTTCTGCATAACTAATGTTCTCACCTCCTCCAACTCTTTGCTTAAAATTCAGTCCTCCTGATCTTACTTATTCTGATATTTTGCATATTATGTTCTCTTGCTTTCAAATAAAACGTGGAGCTCTGTTCGATTTGCATCCGTCTTTCTCACTGATGTGTCCCAGGAGATGAGAGCAGTATGCGGGACGTGGTGATCACTCCCCACAGACACTCACTGGATGATGCCCAGCTCCGTAACAACCTGGTGACTGTGCCCACCTACTTTCCTGACTGTATCTCCTAATCACCCTTCCCCGGCGCTGCGTGTCCCGACCCATATTTGTCTGCTGCTCTTTCTCAAGCACCCTCGGTCCTCCCCAAACCCTCTGGGCTTACACTCCCTCTTCCTGTGTACAGAAAATGTCTTCATAGGGCCTACTTCATCTTTTCATTCAGAGAATACTTTCCACAACATCCTGCGAAGCAAGTAATTTTTATTATATTTTTAAATTGTTATTGGTACACATTTGTAGTACATAATAATTATGTTCTTCATGAGCAATGAATACATGTATAAAACATATCTTTCTCTTCCCTTTCCTGCTTCCTCCCTTCATCTCTTGGTTCCCTCCCTTTTGCAAAAGCTCTTATTTCCCTATATCTTTTATCTTTCTCTTATTTATTTTTAATTTGAATTTCTTATATAGAAGAAGTCGTGAAATAGCTAAGCTTGTGTTTCTGATGTATTTCATTTAAGGTTATGGTATCAAGGTGCATCCATTTCCTTACAAATGACTCTAGAGTCTATTCTTCTTTATGGGAAAGTAGTGTTCCACTCTATCTCTATATATTTTCTTTATCTACTTCTCTGTTGATGGACATCTAGGCTGCTTCCAAGATTCAGTTACTAAGAATTGCATTCCACAATATCCATCACACATTCTAGAGCCCATTAACATCTTTGGTTTCTCATACCAGAAATAGAAGATATTCAAAGGGAAGTGTGATGGAGGGGTGAGTAATGAGGGATAAAGAAAACTGTGATGGTAATTAAAAAAGGGGAAACAAAGCCTATGTATTTAGGTTGTGGGGTGGGGGGTGGGGGTGGATAGGGGAATGGGAAAAATGAGAATTGCAACATGTCATATACTGTTACAAATTCCCAATACTGAGTGTGATCATGATGTGTATATACAATGTACCAATAAAGATTTTTTTAAAAGAATTGCATTCCTCAAACATGAGTATGCATATATCCACCCAATACTTCTGCTTCTCTCCTTGAAGGTGACAGAAGCTAGGAATGGCTGTTTTAATTTCCTCTGATTATTAAAATGAGGACAACTATAATGCGTCCTTCCAGGCAGGAGCTTTATAAACCAGTGTCACTTTATTATACCTCTTTCTTTTCTATAGTCAGTACTATTGCTCCAGATTGAAGCTACTCTGTCAGTCTGAGTAAGTCAAAGTAAAAATTCAGAGTAGAAATACAGTGGTCCTGAGGAAGATATGGAGCAGGAACAAGGAACAAGCTTGTTTACTGCAAGTCATGGAGGTTTAAGGCTCTGTTACTGTAGTGTAATTTAGCCCTTTGCCTCCGCAACATTTATCACCACCTGAATATTTTATGCTTTATTTAATCATTTGTTAGAATCTCCCATTGGAGATAGGATAGAACTCTGTTGCATTCACTGTATTTCTGTCATCTAAAGCAGCACCTATGGTTGCTCGACACCTGATTATAGAATTATTAATGCAACTTTGTGCTTTTGGACTGCTAGTGCTGGTTCTCTGGGCTGTGTGCCTGTGGGTCCTCTGGAATGTCACAGTTCTCTTGAGGGAAAATGTATGAGGAGCATGAAACTCAAGGGCTTTCCTCTGTAAAGACCAGCATCCTCCTATCTCTCCCACCCTCCGTGCGCTGCACTGATAGAGTGGTCCATCCAGTTACACTGGGCACACATCCCATACGGACGCCTGCTGACAGCAGAAGGTGTGGATCTCACCTCTGGAAGGGGTCCCCAGGCCAAGTGCTTCATTTTTACTTGGTCAAACTCTTTCCCCCACTGTAAAGAGAAAGCAGTAGAGGATCTATTCTTGCACAGAGAAGCAAACAAATATCACAAGAGGCAGATGTCATGTCATTGTCACTAAATGTTTTTTTTAATTCCTTATGCTGGGAAATATCAAATTCTGTTCCTTAACTGTAAAAGGACAAGTAGTTCCCAAAGAAGGTGTTTGGAAGAAGGGAGGAAGAAGAGGATAGAGAAGGGAAAAGGGAGGAGAGGGAAGGAGAGTAAAAGAAGAAGAAAGAAACAGTAGGAAAAGAGAAGAAAGAGAAAGAAAAAAGAGGAAAGGAAAAACATTAATTTTAATTCCAAGTCTTAGAAAGAAAACTGTTTATCAAGGTAATTATAAAGACTGATGTCAAAGCCTCAAGAAATGACCTAGTTTCCCCATCGTCCTTTCTCCACGAACCTCTGCCTAGTGTTTAGACTCTATAGCTGCCCCTCTGAGGGACCATCCATCTTTGTCTGCTCATTCTGCTGATGGGGAAATCATTTTCCACCCAGTCTCTGCACAGTTATGACTGCCAGGAATGTCTTCCTTAAATTTATTAAAATACGTTTCACTTTTTCAAACCTTCACACAAGCGCCATTTGGAAACCAGTAGCAGGTTATCCCTCCCCACAGGCTATTGCTTGACTGGTTCAAAGCAGAAGTGACTTTACACACATTTTAGGAGGTCCAGCTTGACTCCACTGTGGACAATGGACTGAGAATATTTGGTGCTAATCTCTTTTTGAGTCCTTTGTGAGATTAATGGATTTTACAGAAATGTTCAGGCTGGGATGTAGCTTGTTGGTAGAGTCCTAACTTAGTATGTGCAAGGTCCTGGGTTCAAGCCCCAGCACCACAAAGGAAGAAAGGAAGAAAGAAAGGAAGGAAAGAAGGAAGGAAGGAGTACTTGTTCTTCTCAAATGTGTTGTGATGATTAGATGAGATAATATAGTCATGCCTCGGTTCATGAATTTGACTGTTTCACAGTTCTGGGGAAGATGGCCGAAGTCGTGTTTGTCACCTGACTGACGTGGTGTTGGGACACAGAAGCAAAATCCTGGCAAACACCTTTGTTTTCTAACTGAATCATTCTCCATCAGAAGTGTTTGTGGACTAACTGTATGTGTAATGCACTCAGTTCATTGCCTACCCCATAGTATGTACTTAACTAAAGGAAGCCTCCGTAATTGTTGTTATGGTTTTGATTAGGATTTAGTATTCCTAATAACTAATCATATCTTGTTCATGTCCTAGAATTTACAACTTAATTTCCCTGCCTATTAGTTAATACTATATGATGACTAATGAGGAATAGCTACTGGCTTTTCTGAAAAATCTTGGTAAAATCTTAAAGGAAAAAAAAAAGAAAACCTCACTACATCATCACCCCAAAGCCATAGCAGCTCAGCCATTAGTGTGTTCTCACCATGAAAACCACAGCAAAAAGAAGAGAAAGGTGAAAAGTAAGCAATTCCAGACCTTCAAGGACATACATGCCAATCTTTCATGTTCAATATTTAAAAGCAAGGCCTTTCCCCAAATCATAGAAGAGCAGAGCCTAAAATCCAAGGAGAATATGAATTCAGGAATGATTTGAGAAACCCATGAAAATATTATCTGTATATTTTTTTTTGCAACCAGTAGTATTCACTGAACACCTAACCTCCCACTGGACCCTGTTCTACAATCTGGGATTCAGAGAAAAAAAATAATATGTTTATAGTCATTAAATTGAGGACAAAGTCATAATGCATGCATTCATGTTTATAAGAAATATTGAGTTATATGAATAAAGTACTGCATTTTAGACACCAGCATTTCACATCTTTATTAACTCTAAAAAGATAGGCATGTTATAGATGAAGCAACTGTGGCTTAATGTATTTAAGAAATGTTAGCAGTCTTATTACCACTGCTAAGATTTCAATCCAAACAGCCACATTCTCGTAGCCAGACACTCACTAGTTTACTAGACTAGTGACCTCAGCCCAGGCCTTGTCCTCTCAGATGGCCCCTGGGTTCTTCCTCACCTCCTTTGGTGGGATGATTCCTGCCAATACCTTGTGGGTCATAGTTGTCATTCTTTCCTAGAATCTTCCTTCCTATTAGACTAGAGAAAAGAGATAAACTCTGAAATCAAATGCTCCCAAAATATCCCTAGGAGAGTTCAGTTCTGCCTGGGAAACAAGCAACTGAAGAGCCAAAGAGACAGCCCACATCACTAGAGAGAGATGTTCTCCTGAGTTACAGGTGTGTCGGAACATTCATGAACAGAGTTGCCAGAATTCACTGTTCAGGGTCCACGTGGGACCACAACTCCTGGAATTTCTTGGAGCACCAGTTCCTGAGGGTCTGCAATGGCCCAGCTGGGGTGATTTTAGAGAAGGGACAATGTAAAACCAAGAGTCAGAGTCGGTGCAGGGAAGGAGGGGTCCAGGCAGCACGGAGAGATGCTGACACGTTGCCCTGCTTTTGAATCTTCTCTGTCTTTCGAAGCTGGGACAAGCAATCCAATCTGTGCAATCTTTACCCCCCTTCAATAAATTGCATTCTTTGAAAGAAAAATCAACTGATGTAGAATTTATTGATCTGCATTGACAGTGAACCTCACAACTTCATACAAAAGTTTTCTCATTATAGAATCATTTAGAAGACTTAGTTCAGAGCATTCATCATAAAGTTCACTTGTAATATAAGAAAGAAAAGGCAGAAAATGCATAAAATTTAGAGGGTTTTTTTTTTTTTCCTCTCCTGCTCTTTCTTTTATCCAGGGGACTTTTCACTGTGTGCTTCCAGCCAAGTTCCCTTCAACTTGGTGGACAGAACTGGAAGCCACTACCTTGATACATTTTTATTTCCTAGAAAGAGCAACAGGAATTTTACCAGCTCAAAATTTGAATCTGATGGAAAAGTGGACACTAGCTGACTCCAGGGGAAATTCTGACTTTGTCTACCTGTGAGTCCTCTAAGGTCCTCTCTCCTTCAGAGGAGGAAATGAGATCTGTCATCCAGGAGGGAACAGCTGGATTTCTCGGTCTGCCTAGAGCATAATGCCTGTCACTTTCTTCTCAAATTTAAAACCTTGTCCTCAGGCAAACACACTGAGCCATGGCACATTGGTTTAGTCTCATAGAGCCTGCAGTCTGGCCTTCATCAAAAGACCTGAGTATTTAGGGAAGACATTCAAAATGCTCCTCTAGAGGTTAGATAAGCTTGAGGAACCACCAAAAGAACCACAGTGAGGGCCCAGTGACGCCCTAGGCCCGCTGACTGGAGCCAGTGCCATCTGCGACCTCAGGGTGGACCCTACTCCACCCTATAGCTGCCTGGTGAGGACCCAACACCCAGAGCCAGCACCATTTGCAACACCCAAAGTGGCCCCCACTTCATCCGGAGCTGTGTGAAGACAGACCAGGCAAGATGAAAGTAGAGGGATATTTCATTTGAACTAATGCGTTTAGCTCAGTATATTGTCATTGCTGATTTTGATGCTGTTGTTACTCTTCATTCCTTCATTTTTGAAATAACTATTTTTTTCTTTTTTTCCTACTTTGCTGGCACTAAATCTACCCAATTTTCTGGGTTTTTGCTCTCACTATTGTTTACATCTGCATAGAAAAGGAAATCCAGCTTCTGCTTTGCCATCTACTCCTAGATCCCTCTATTCACCTCTTGTCCCCACACCCTCTCCTACCTTCCTGTCAGAACCAATACCCAGAAGTAAAAGATTCTTAGGCTGCCCTACTTCTTCCTCTGTATTATTATAAGAAGGTGTACAAAGTCTCCAGCAGTCTTACAGCATACAGTAGGCACTGTTTTATATATGACCTTTTAGCCTCTGTTATCTGCTGCATGTATGACGTTCTTCAGATCCATGTGATCTTTATAAATCTGCTAGCCCTATTTCATTCTCCTTCTGCCTCCCTACCTCACTAACTTCCCAGGGACCTTTTATCCTCAAAGGGTTCTGGGGGTACATTTATGATCTGCATGTTGTACAAATTGCTGATTAATTCTAAATTTTGGCATATGGACATAGAGGTACCTCATGAGTTCAAAGTTTTCAGAATAGAAATTATCAAAACTTTTCATTTCATTTATGGTGTTTAATACTGATATTGCTACTAACTGTATTATGGTAACAAAGATGATATGATTGTTCTGTTCAAATACCTCCCATGAGGTATCAGAACTGAGAACTCTCAAGGGTCACTACAGTTTCAAGGTGTCACTTCCAAAGGGTCCCAGATATCAGAAAGAAAGAGACTTGAAACAAACATTGCCCTAGCATCAGGCAACAAATTAAATAATGTTAGTAAGAACAAAAGAGTACAAATGAGAAAGTACTAAAAAAAAAAGACACAAAGATGATCACCACAGGGAAATTCAGAGAAAAGGGAAACAGAACAAAAACCAGGTCTTTTTGAGATGGTAACTAAAGCAGATCTAGTAAAATGGAAATCAGAACTCATCTCTGAGATCAAAAGAGAGATACTGTCCACAGTGAAGGTCATGATTAAAGAAGAGATCAGTGAGGATGATAGAATCCAAGATAGCAGAAGCAATGGAACCTTTTAAACAGCTCCAAGCAGAGTTCCAGGCAATGATGAAGAATACTGAGAGTTGGCGAAGTAGGATGAATGAAGCAGAGAACCGAATCTCAGACCTAGAGGACACCATAGCAGCCAATGAACAGGAAAGACATAATCTATGGAAAAGGGCAAGGGACCATGAGAAATCAATCCAACAGCTTCTAGATAACTCAAAGAAAAATAATATAAGACTGATTGGAGTCACTGAGGAAGCAGGAGACAGTGCAAAAGATAAAAAAAAAAACTGTTGTCAGAGATAATGGCAGAAAACTTCACAGGAAAAGAATTGGACATACAGAATAATGAGGCATATAGGACTCCAAAATGCCATGACATAAAAATATCTACACCTAGACATATAATTATAAAGGTTCCTGATATACATCAAAAGAATGAAATACTGAAAGCAGTGAGAAAAAGGAAGAAAATCATTTAAAAAAGGAAGCCTATTAGGATCAAAGCAGATTTTTCAACACAAACATTCCAGGCAAGGAGAGCTTGGAGGGGAGTGTTTCAAGCATTACAGGAAAACAACCTCCAACCTAGACTGTTGTATCCTGCAAAACTATCTTTCAGAATAGATAGGGAAATAAGATACTTCCATGATAAAAACACCTAAAAAACTTCACAAATAAGAAACCTGCACTCCAAAACAGTCTAAAGAACATCTTGGAAAAGAACACAGAAAATTCCATTCCCATGAGACCCAGCAAAGTGAACTCACTGGGGCAAAAAAGAAACTAAATAGAAAAGGGGAAAAGCAAGGAAGAAAAGAACCAAGAACAGGGAAACATGGCAGCTCTGAATATATCTATATCAGTTGTAACCATTAATGTCAATGGACTCAATGGGCCAATTAAAAGACACAGACTAACAGATTGGATCAAGAAGCAAGATCCTACAATCTGCTGCATACAGGAAACACACCTAATTCAGAAGGAAACCCATAGGCTGAAAATAAAAGGTTGGAAAACAATCCTCCATGCCACAGGAAAATGCAAAAAATCAGGTATAGCTATCTTGTTTTCAGATAAAATAGATTTCAAACCCAAACATATTAAGAGAGATAAAGAAGGTCACTATATTCTCATACAGGGAACTATCCAAGACAAAAAAATAACAATCATAAATATTTATGCACGAAACTCTAATGTACTCAACTACATAAAACAAACATTAGTGGACATGAAAAATCAGATAATCACTAATACAGTAGTAGTAGGGGACTTCCATACTCCACTCTCACAAACTGACAGATCAAATGGACAAAGAATCAATAAGGGAATACTTGAGCTAAATCAAACTTTTGAGCAAATGGACTTAATAGATGCCTACAGAATATTTCATCCTACAAAGTCAGAATATACATTCTTCTCAGCTAGCTGCTCATGGATCATTCTCCAAAATAGATCACATCCTAGTCCACAGAACAGGCTTAAGTAAATGCAAAAGAACTGAAGTTAACCCCTGCATACTGTCAAATCATAGTGCCTTGAAACTGGAGCTGAAGAGCAAAAGAAATTCCAAGATCATCACAAACACATGGAAATTGAACAACACTTTGTTAACCAACCAATGGGCCACAAAAGAAATTAAAGAAGAAATCAAACAATTTCTACAACTAAATGACAATCCCAGTACAACATACAGGAACTTATGGGACACAATGAAAGCAGGTCTATGAGAGAAATTCATAGCAGTGAATACCTACACTTGCAAAGTAGAGCAAACTGAAATAAACAATCTAATGATGAACCTCAAACAATTAGAAAAAGATGAGCAAGACAAACCCAAAGCTCATACTAGGGAGGAAATTATAAGGATCAGAGCAGAAATTAATGCAATGGAGACAAAGAGAACAATACAAAGAACTAATGAATCAAAGAGTTGATTCTTTGAAAGGATTAATAAAATTGAAAGACCCTTAGCCAACCTTATCAAACAAAAGAAAGTCTCAGATCCATGCTATTAGGAACAAAAATGGGGAAATCAGCACAGATACAGTGGAAGTCCAAAGGATAATAAACACGTATTTTGAGAATCTATACTCCAAGAAGATGGAAAATCTAGAGGAAATGGATAGATTTCTAGACACATAAGAACTTCCAAAGCTGAACAAAGAGGATATAAAAATATTAAACAACTCGATATCAATCTGTGAAATTGAAAATGTAATAAAAAAAAACCTACCAACAAAGAAAAGCCCTGGTCCTGATGGCTTCACTGCTGAATTCTACAAAACTTTTAAGGAAGAGTTAATGCCAGTACTTCTCAGTCTTTTTAATGAAACCAAAAGGGAAGCAGTAACCTCTAAATTATTCCTTGAAGCAATCATCACCCTGATTCCAAAGGCAGAAAAAGATCCAACCAAAAAAGAAAACTACAGGCCAATCTCTCTAATGAACATCAACACAAAAATCCTCAATAACATAGTGGCAAACAGAATACAGAGAGTTATCAAGAAAATCATACACCCTGATCAAGTCGGATTTATCCCAGGGATGCAAGGCTGGTTCAATATAGGTAAATCAATCAATGTAATACACTATATTAACAGGCTCAAGGACAAAAACCATACGATCGTCTCAATAGATGCAGAAAAAGCATTTGACAAAATCCAACAGCCATTCATGATCAACCCCTACAGAGAATCAGAATAGATGGATTTAATCTCAATTTAATAAAAGCTACTTATGAGAAACCAACAGCCAGCATCATACTTAATAGGCAAAAACTGAAACCTTTTACATGAAGATCAGGAACGAGACAAGGATGCCCGCAGTCACCACTCTTGTTAAATACAGTGCTGGAAACATTAGCCATAGCAATGAGGCAGGACAAAGATATAAAAGGAATAAAGATAGGAAAGGAAGAAGTTAAACTCATTATTTGCTGATGATATGATACTCTATCTAGAGGATCCTAAAAACTCAACCAAAAGACTGCTAGACTTAATTACCAAATTTAGTAATGTTGCTGGATATAAGGTCAATCCTCAAAAATCAATAGCCTTGATCCGGAGATTTAGGTCAGTGATTCTGGCACCTGCCTCGCAAGCGCAAGGTCCTGAGTTCGGTCTCAGTAACCACATACAATGCTGGGCATGGTGACTCACACCCACCAGCAATCAATACCACATACCACAGTATGGGGTGTGGTGGCTCACGCCTGTAATCCCAGCACTTGGGAGGCAGAGACAGAAGGATTGCTGAGTTCAAGGCTTGCCTGGGCTACATAGTGAGCTCAGGGCCAGCCTGAACTATAAAGTGAGACCCTGTCTCAAAAAAAAAAAAAAATCAATAGCTTTTGTCTACACAAACAACAGACTCACTGAAAGAGAAATTGGGGACTCA
Organism: Thryonomys swinderianus; assembly: GCA_004025085.1. Classification (NCBI taxonomy): domain Eukaryota; kingdom Metazoa; phylum Chordata; class Mammalia; order Rodentia; family Thryonomyidae; genus Thryonomys; species Thryonomys swinderianus. Next base: position 8,502 of record PVIC010024487.1, on the reverse strand, counting down.
ATCCCTTTCACAGTAGCACCCAGAAAAATGAAATAACTAGGGATCAACCTAACAAAGGAGGTGAAAGACCTCTACTCTGAAAACTATAGGACTCTGAAAAATGAGATAAAAAAGGAGATCAGAAAGTGGAAAGAATCCCTTGTTCCTGGGTAGGGAGAACCAACATAGTCAAAATGGCTATACCCCCACTACTACTATACAGATTCAATGCAATTCCAATTGAAATTCCAATACTATACTTCACAGAGCTAGAGAGAATCATCCAAAAATTCATCTGGAACCACAAGAGACCTAGAATAACAAAAGTAATTCTATGCAACCCTGGATATGGCGGGGGGTATTACAATACCCAACTTAAAACTCTTCTATAAAGCCACTGTGATAAAATCTGCATGGTACTGGAAAAGTGACAGACCCGATGACCAGTGGAATACATTAGAAGATCTACAAACAACCCCGGATACACTAAGCCACCTTATCTTTGACAAAGGAGCCAAACATCCTCAGTGGAGGAAAGACAGCCTCTTTAACAAATGGTGCTGGAAAAACTGGGCTATTACCTGCCAAAAACTAAAGCTAGACCTATCTCTTTCATCATGTACAAAACTAAATTCACAATGAATATGAGACAAACATTAAAACAGAAACAATAAGCCTGCTGGAAAACAAGTTAGGTAAAACTCTTGGAGATATTGGCTTAGGCAGAAACTTTATGAATAAAACCTCTATAGCACAAGAACTAGCAGAAAGAATCAACAAATGGGATCTCATCCTACTGAAAAGCTTCTGCACAGCAAAAGAAGTCACTGGCACCGCTAAAAGACAACCAACAACATGGGAAAAAATCTTTACTAGCTGTTTATCAGACAAAGGGCTATTTTCTATAATATATAAAGAACTTAAACAGATCAGCCTCCCCAAGTTTAAACACCCAATTCAAAAAATGGGCATCTGCAATGAACAGGCACTTCTCAGAGGCAGAAGTCAAAGCAGCTAAGAAGCATATGAAGAAATGTTCAACATCACTGGTCATTCGAGAGATGCAAATTAAAACAACACTGAGATTTCATCTCACTCCACAAAGAATGGCTGCTATTACAAAATCAACCAACAATAAATGCTGGTGAGGCTGTGGGGAGAAAGGAACCCTTCTCCACTGTTGGTGGGATTGCAGACTTGTGCAACCATTGTGGAGATCTGGGTACACCCTTGTTCATAGCAGCTCAGTTTGTGATAGCTCTATCTTGGCAACCCAAATGCCCATCAATTGGAGAGTGGATAAAGCAGATGTAGTTTTTTTTATAAAATGGAGTACTATTCTGCCATAAAGAATGACAAGATTTACTCATTTATGTCCAAATGGATACACCTGGAGGACACGCTAATGAGTGAAATCAATAGATCACAGATAGGCAAATACCAGATCTTCTTGTTGATATGAGCACCTGTAGATGTAAATGAGCTCTAGAAAGTAGAATGAGAAATTTCCAAAGGAAATTTGGTGTGGGAATGTAATGAGGGGAAGGAATAAATATGATTTTGAAAGAAAATAAAAGAGCATGTATATAGGGGGTGGGGAGGTGTGGGTGGTAAGGATGTGGGTAAAAATGAGAATTAACTTGTGTCATATACTGGTACAATTTCCCCAGTGTTGTGTGTGATTGTGAGCTGTATACAAAATGTTCCAATAGTGAATTCAATTTAAGAAAAAAGAATCACAGTTAAATAATCACAGATTTTTCCTGGATTGATCTTTCATGACATAGTCACAGTTTTATGGAGGGTTCCTATCAGGAAGATCCACCTACTTCTTACTGCATTTGTCAGAGAAAGTATAATCAGACATCCTCGTTGCAGTTAATAATTGGCCCTATCACTGAGCAGGATGGCACATGCCTATAATCCCAGCCCTTGAGAGGCTGAGGCAGGAAGTTCACCATGAATTTCCCTACCTGGAAAGTGAGGATGATAAGAATATTTGCCACATAAGGTTGAAATTAAATGAGATGAGCATATTTGTGTTACACACCACCTGCTGGCTTAATTGCTAATTGTTATGTTTAACTGTAATAATAAAATCTATTGCATAGGATACTGTATGTTAGTGATCTCATTACTCTAATTCTGAATCCTGCATGAAAAAATTTTTAAGAATTTAAAGGCAATAAGACACCAAAAATCACTCATTCATCACATTGAAATTCTCTGTAATGGATCCCAGTGCACATTTTGTTTTAAAGAAAGGAACCTCAAATCCACATGAAATGACAGCTTGCATTTTATTGAACATGGTAGTGGTTAACATGTTTCTTTCACTTTCCTCTTGCTAGAATGTTGATGTTCATTGTGGAAAGCTTCAAGTTCCTTTTAAGAAGTCTACTAGACTGTCAGTTTCTTAGAAGCATGGTAGCTGCTACTTCCACGTGTAAAACTCTCCTCCATAACTCTGCATTGAGCACAAAGTAGGTGCTCAAAAATATTACAGACTTGCCTTTCTGAGTCAATTTAGGGAAACAGAAGATGCCCAGAAGAGAGACCCTAGAACATGACTAGCATGAACATCATCTAAAGTGCAAGGTGAAATTCATGCTTCCTTTAAAATGTGCACATTTAGGTTCCTTACCACAGTTAAAGTCAGTCACCTTACCTCAAAACAGGGTTAGTATTCATTTAATCTGCTGTCTGAATTACTGGGCACCTCATCTTATTATCTTTCATTTTCTACCCAGTCTGGTGTGCCACATCTTTGGAATGTGTAAGGAATAGAAACATAAATAAAATAAATGAATATAGTAACATAGAAAAGTCTCTAGAATGAAATAAAACATATGCTTCACATCTAGCATATCAATTGTTTTTTCTTTTGATTAGCAGACATTTCTAAACTGAATGTATTGGTACATTTTAAGTACACTCTATGCTCACATTCATCATTGAGAATCTGTACCTGTATATGACATACATTGATTGTCACTTTTTCCCATTCTCCTGCCCCCTCCAGCCCCTTCATGCCCCCCATATATACATAAGCTTTGTTCCCATGTTTTTCTTTTTACCTTCAATTTTTTTCTTTCCTTCCTTTGCTTTCCCCTGCTCTCCCCTGATTTCCATTCCCCTTGGAAGATTTTCCTCCTATTTCACAGTACCTATTGTACATTTTGGACCTCACTTAGGCAGAACTTTTATTGTACATTTTAGAGATACATAGTGATAATGCTTATCATAGGGATTTTTGTATGATATATCCTGGTTCTTCTTTTTCCCATTCCCTCAATTCTTCCTTTTCTTCTTATATACATTATAAGGGCCCATCGCCCTCACAATAAGCAGAGACCACTTTTGGTTAGCCTAAGAGAAAGACTAAAGAAGAAGTATAAGGAAACAGAAGCAGAAAGTCTTTCCAACCACATTTATCTAGTTAACAAATATTTCTCAGGCACCATGGTATGTCAAACATTGTTCGTCTAAACAGAGGGTACAAGAGTGAATGAAAAAATTACAGAATCTATTCTTGTAAAACCTAAACTTCAGTGGAAGTGACACAATAATCAAGGAAACAACAGAATAAATAAGATAAGCTTAGATAAATGCTATGAAGAAAATGAAACCGGACAACATGATAAAGAATGACTAAGCATGCTGACGTGGAGAACTTTAGACAGTTTGTCTAAAAAGGTCTACCTCTGGTCTTCATTTAAATATTTATTTATATGATCTTTATTATAGCACTGAGATCTGTCGCTGTCTCCATCTTTCCTAATTCCCCAGCTGCTATGGGACATACCTTGGTCTCAAGAATAAAAACACCATGTCTGGTGGGTATTAGGCCCTCGGTCATTTTTTTGTTGGATAAAATTTTGTAAAGGACTCACTTTCTGTAACTGTAGTGACATAGAAAAAAGGGAAATGTTTTCCCTTGGAGGGAAAAAGAAATTGAAATGAGAAAAAAACTTCAGAGGAAACTTCTAGTAACAGAAAATTACTAGCGTATTTGGAAAACAACTGGTGGTTTGAGGGTAACATGGCAAGGAAGAAACTGGAAACTTAGTCAAGAGTGGCCAAATGTGGCAAACCAATAAAAAGCCAGCAAGGTCATGCCAAGATGCTTGGACTTTCTCTCCTAAGCAGTGTTAGAGCATTTGAGATTTCACAAAAAAAGAGCCACACATCATGGTATGGAGCTTGAAAAACACTCAGCAGCTGAAAAAACCATAGACAGGAGAACAGAGACAGCAGGAAAGGGACTCAGATGTAGCTATAATGACTTGACTGGGGAAAGAGGAAGTGGTTATGTTGTGACAACATGGACAGAAAGACACAAGGTGGATTCAGGACACATTATTGAAGTAGAGCCTATAGGACTTGGGCAACTGTAACTGAACCAAATGTATCTGAGTGCAGAAGGAAACAGGAAGGGTGACTTAGCAGTTGCCGGCCTGGAGAACTTCATTTCCCACAGCTTATCCATATGAGAGACAGAGAGACATCAAAGGTCCTGAAAAGACAGATTGAGTGGGTCAGGGAGGTAGTTCAGTGGCACCATGCTTGCCTCACACGTGCAAGGTCATGAGTTCGACCCCCAGTACCAGAAAACAAACAAACAAAAAACAGCTTGAGCCAGAGATGATTCTGTCAATGAGTATAGAATCATTTTCCTGTGAGCCTATATGAGAATCTGAACGATGAGGCATCTAAAACCCTTTCAGGTCAGCAATCAGTAAGGACTTTGCTCTCAGCTGGCCATTTTACATGAAACCTTTCTGTCTAAGGCTACCATACACTGAGCTGGGCAGGCTAGCTTGCATCTTTCACAAGGTGAGTTTGTCTGCCCAGCAGTGGCTTGCAACTTAATATTTTGCATAAAAATTCATGAGGTGCAGTATCTATTTCTGCTATGTTATAAAGTAGTAAAAAAGAGAGAGAGGGAGGAAAAGAGAAAGTTCAGCCCAGCACTCAGATAGGGTTCATTTTGAGTGATGATTGCAAGTCATCCTTGGAAATTACAGATGCTACCCGGTTCACTATTATTTTGCAGCATCTCTAGTAATCTTCCGTGATCATTTATAACAGCATGTCTGATGACTTTCAAAACGTAATGGGAAAGGGTACTTCTGTAAAGCATGTCTACTCAAAGGAAAAATCAATCTTAGCTGCTGAGGGAGTGAACTTTGTACCACCACGATTAGACAGTTAGAGATTTCAACATATAAAAATAAGAATGGCAGGGGTCCAGTCCTCCAACATATATGTGTGTATAATGTGTGTTTCAGTTGCTCAAACAGCTTAGGATTTCTCCTTTCATCCAAACGGACATGTGTCAAGAATCCAAATTGGCACACTCCAAATGAAAATAATCTGAACTCCATAATAAGTACTAATGTTTACATCATGCCTTTACAGTTTGTCACATACCTGAGTTTGCTAACCATCAAAAATACCTCAAGTTTTCAAACCTTCTTTTCTTCTCTGACAATCATTCCTGTTACCTGGAAAGTTCTTTCAGAACATCTATGCTCTCACCCTTCAAGGGTAAGCTCAGAACCAGCCTTTCTATAAAATACTTTCTGGGGCTGGAGGGTTAGCTCAGTGGTTCCGGCGTCTGCCTCACAAGCGCAAGGACCTGAGTTCGATCCCCTGTAACCACATACAATGCTGGGTGTGGAGACACGCCCACTAACAATCAACACTGCATACCACAATGCCGGCATGGTGGTTCACACCTGTAATCCCAGCACTCAGGAGGTAGAGACGAGGATTGCTGAGTTCGCAGCGGCTTGCCTGGGCACCATAGTGAGCTCAGGCCCAGCCTGAACTACAAAGCGAGACCCTGTCTCCAAAAAGCAAAAAATAAAAAATAAAATAAAAAAAAATAAAATACTTTCTGGTTGTTTTAACTTTACCAGTGAGTAATATTTTATAAGGTGCAATGACCTCTGAAAAGTAACTTAATGTGGTAGAAGGTTAGCAATATTTAGGATCAGAAGAGGTGGGTTTAGGTATTAGTTCAACATCTTCTTGTCTCCAAGATCTAGGGCTATCTTTTAACTCAAAACATGAGGCAAATTTTATTTGTCTTATGTGATTTTTTTATGTAGATCAAAAGAGATCACATACAGGGCTAGAGATTTAGCTCAGTGGTTCCGGCACCTGCCTTGCAAGCACAAGGTCCTGAGTTCGATCCCGGCAACCACATACAATCGTGGGCATGGTGACTCACACCCACCAGCCATCAATACCACATACCACAGTGCTGGGTGTGGTGGCTCATGCCTGTAATCCCAGCACTTGGGAGGCAGAGACAGGAAGATTGCTGAGTTTGAGGCTTGCCTGGGCTACATAGTGAGCTCAGAGCCAGCCTGAACTACAAAGCGAGACCCTGTCTCAAAAAAAAAAAGATCATATACATTACCTGTTTTATAATTCTAATGAATCTATTAAGTATTAATTATTTTCTTCAAAGGATTATTGTGAGAAGTAGATAATTTCTACAAAATATTTAGCCCACTACCTGGTATACGTACATGCTCAGTTGAAGAGAATATTTATTATTAAAATTATTAAATCAATAAACATGAATTAAGCACATTTTACATCAAAGACTCTATAAACAGATATAATACTTCATTCATCTTCTAACTGATCTATTTTAAAATTGCAGAAACTTTTTTATTGTGACATAGTATAAGATAGCCCTTAGGAGAACTGGCTCTGAAATCAGGCTGCCTCGTATCCAAAGTAAAAGTAGAAACTAATTCTTTATTACTGTGTGACTGGGAAAGTTATTTAACCTGTCCCTGTCCCAGTTTTCATCTTTATAAAAAGAGAGGAACAAACAATTTTTAAATACAAGGTTGTCATAAACAAAATAAAATTAATTTATACAAAGAGCCAAAAACAGTGTTTCCCATACAGAACAAGCCCAGTAAGTCTTAGATATTATTTGAGTATAATGACCTCAAAATTATTTTTTTCCTACAAATCAAAGGGAAAAGTATTCCAGTAAAGAATTCTTTGCCTCCATTCTCGCCATCTCCCAGAACACCCTCCACACCCTAGCCTCAGTCAACCTTCTAAGGTACCGACTGGGCTAATCATGTTACAGCCACAAAGGACCATTAAATGCTTTCTGAGACTTTCCACTGCTGTACCTAACTTCACCTGCCTCTGGCTCTCCTACAGGTCATTTCAGCCAGTTTTCCAGTCCATCTTGGTACTGGAGCCATGGAAATAATTTCAGACAATAACTCTCTAGAAACAGCCATGATTCACTCATTCAAATTTTTGAATATGGATGGCTATTTTGTCAATTTTATACAGAGCTGTTTGCATATACAGCATCAATAAAACCTCTCTAGATCCAATCAGAATCCTCAGGCCAGAATTATTCTAGATAGAAATTCTGAAATGGTACTCAATTGTCCACTCAATCAGAAGAAACCACTTCTTTTCAGACTTCCCTATCATTTATCCAAGAGATTTTCTTTCACTGGTGTTCTGCACTCATTTCACCACCTATCACTAAACCCCATTTACCATTCCTAAATTCAATTTAATTGTCATCTTTTCCAAGAAGGTTCTTAGGACTCACCAGGTATATTGAATTCTTTATATGTGGTGATGTTCCCACAAAATCTGCCTCCAAAAGCACGATTTGACACTGTTCTTTTGTCACTGGTGCAGATCTACCACCTAGTAAACACTTAATAAATACTACTCAGCTGGTCTGAGTTAGCAGTTGAAGGGCCATGTGATTACTGAAGCATAGTCTCTGGCCCTAAAGAATTCTCAGCCTGGGCACATGTGATAAGTACCAAGATATGAGCAAGAAGGCTTTATTTCTAGTCACTTTTCATTGGGAGTTTCCCTCAGACTCATGTCATATATGTCCTCTACCACCAATGCACATTACTTGCAAATAAATCACTCTAACATATCATGTCAACTTTGAAACCTTGGGAAAGAGATCAACAGAAAATAATAAAATACCGAGGGGGAAAGAATAAATATGATTCCAAAAGAAAATAGAAGAGCATGTATATAAGGGGTGGGGGGTTGTGGGTGGGTAAGGATGTGGGTAAAAATGAGAATTAACTTGTGTCATATACTGGTACAAATTCCCCAATGTTGTGAGTGATTGTGAGCTGTATATAAAATGTACCAATAAAGAATTCAATTTAAAAAAAGAATTCAGATTTTTAAATTCTTTTTCTATTCTGGTATTGCATCAAAAGATCCTGAGCACAAAAGTAATATAAGCACCAGAGGTTTTAGACAAGAAAAGTAGACAGACAAGCTCAGAGAAAATACTGCATTATCATAGAGAAAAACAAAGAACGAAGTAATCAAAAAGAAGAAATAAGATGCTATAAATATTTAAATTATAGGAAACAAAAGCAAAAATGAAAGCCATATGAATTGCATTGTTTTTTTTTTTTTTTTTTTTTTTTTTTTTTTTTTTTTTTTTTTTTTTTTTTTTTGTTTTTGTTTTTTTTTTTTTTTTGT
>PVIC010024486.1:0-26000 GCA_004025085.1 Thryonomys swinderianus | reverse complement strand
CACTCAAGAGGCTGAGGCAGGAGGATCATCAAGAATCTGAGGCTAGGGCTGGGGATTTTAGGTCAGTGATTCTGGCATCTGCTTGGCAAGCACAAGGTCCTATGTTTGATCCCTGGTACCACATACCACAATGCCAGACATGGTGGCTCATGCCTGTAATCCCAGCATTTGGGAGGCAGAGGCAGGAGGACTGTTGTGAGTTTGAGGCTAGCTTGGGCTACACAGTGAGTTCAGGGGCGGCCAGAACTACAAAGTGAGGCACTATCTCACACACACACAAAAAAAGAGAAATCTGAAGCCAGCCTATTAGTGATATTCTGTCTCAAAAAAAAAAAAATTCAAGGGCTGGGGGTTTAGCTCAAGTGGTACTGCACCTACCTTGGAAGCACAAGGACTCAAGTTCAATCCCTGGTACCACAAAAAAAAAAAAAATCCATATTGACTCACTAACTATAATAAAAGTACTATACTAAAATCAATAGAAGAAATTGGATGAAGCATATATGGGAATTCTATGGACTGCATCGTTTTTCTGTAAATTTAAAATTGTTCATGCCAGGTGTGGTACCGCACACCTATAATCCCAACACTAGGGAAGCTGAAGCAGGAAGATCACTGCAATTTTGAGGCCAGACTGGGCTCGAGATGATTCTTTACCATCAGACAGAAAAAAACAAAAACAAAAAACATAAGGAAATTTCAAAGAAATGAATAAAAGTGAAGACGAAGATATAAGGAAAATAAGACTCAAAGTACAACATTCATGGTTTGGAGGAAGACTCCATTTAATCTGAAAAGGACTAAATAAAAGCCAAATTAGAGTGGGGAAATGAGTAGACATTATACTAGCAACTTCACATGAAATAACACATGAAGAAACATAGCCACACTATTTGGTTTTACACATGACTAAATGAAGAAAAAGATAACACAATTTAACCAGGCATAGCGCTGCATGCCTACAATCCCAGAATTCTCATTAGAAACAGGAGAATTCCAAGTTCAAGTTCTAGGCAACTCAGCAATTTAGTAAGACCTGTTTAAAAACAAAAAATGAAAAGGCACCTGTTCAAAAACAAAAAATGAAAAGGCGTACAAGTTCTAGGCAACTCAGCAATTTAGTAAAACCTGTTTAAAAACAAAAAATGAAAAGGAGTGGGGAGGTAACCCACTGAAGGCTCTAAATTCAACCACTGTACCACAAAAGGGGAAAAAATAGATGAAATCAAGCAAGCAAGCACCATGTGGTCAAAATACTCAAGATCAGTAACTAAAATACAAACTCAATATACTTTCAGCATGGTCAATGTATCTAAACACGTACCTTGACTTAGTGTAACTGTCTCATGTTTCTTTTTTTTTTTTTTTTTTGAGACAGGGTCTCGCTTTGTAGTTCAGGCTGGCCCTGAGCTCACTCTATAGCTCAGGCAAGCCTCGAACTCAGCAATCCTCCTGTCTTTGCTTCCCGAGTGCTAGGATGACAGGCATGAGCCACCACACCCAGAACTGTGGTATGTGGTATTGATCCCTGGTGAACTTGAGTCACCACGCCCAGCATTGCACATGGTTACCAGGGATTGAACTCCGGACCTTGCCCTTGCGAGGCAGGTGCCAGGACCACTGAGCTAAATCTCTGGCCCTCATGTATTTTTTATATATATATTTTAGCCTGTAGTCTGGCTGTTAATCTATGTTTAAAATAATTAACTTGATAAGGACTTATAAAATAAATAAATGAAGCTAGGCATGAGGGCACATGTCTAAGACCTGGCACATAGGGGTGACTCACGCCCACCAACAATCAACCAGCAATCAGCACCACATACCACAGTGCAGGGCGTGGTGGCTCACGCCTGTCATCCCAGCACTCGGGAGGCAGAGACAGGAGGATTGCTGAGTTCAAAGCTTGCCTGGGCTACATAGTGAGCTCAGGGCCATCCTGAACTACAAAGCTTGCCTGGGCTACATAGTGAGCTCAGGGCCAGCCTGAACTACAAACCCTGTCTCAAAAAAAAAAAAAATTAAAAATTAAAAAAATAAAAAAATAAAAGTCTGTTTCCAAGATAGTTGTACAAAAAGGGATTTAGTACCTGCCAAGAAAAAATACTAGAGGATATACCCTCGGCAGTTTTACCCCTGTTCTTAATCCTCCCTTTTAAGCTCTCTCCCCTTTATTTTTTCTAGCTCTCTAGACTTCTTTCCTTCTCACTTTCCCTCCTTCAACCATTAACACATACATGACCACTGTTTCAGTATCTACACATTGCTTGTAAAAGTTTATCTCTAGGGCCGGAGGGTTAGCTCAGTGGTTCTGGCGTCTGCCTGGCAAGCGCAAGGTCCTGAGTTCGATCCCCAGTAACCACATACAATGCTGGACGTGGAGACTCTCGCCCACCAGCAATCAATACCGCATACCACAGTGCTGGGCGTGGTGGCTCACACCTGTAATCCCAGCACTAGGGAGGCAGAGGCAGGAGGATTGTTAAATTCGAGGCTTGCCTGGACTACATAGTGAGCTCAGAGCTAGCCTGAACTACAAAGCGAGACCCTGTCTCAAAAAAAAAAAAAAAAAAAAGTTAATCTCTAATCTGGCCTTTTTAGTAACCTAAATCAAAAGACGAACAATACACACATCCATTCTACCCAAACAGAGAAATATTATGTAAAACTGAGGTGATATCATACTAAACAGACTTGAAAAATGAATACAAATTAGGGGTACAGTGAGAGAACATTTGGGCCTTTGGTTTGATTCCCACCTAGAGAAGAGAACACACAGTACCTCATACATACCAGCAAGCGCTTTATTACTGACTTAACACTCCTAGTATCTAAAAAGCAGTTTTATACCTAAAGATCCATAACATCAAATATGGGTTAAGTAATAGGAAAAGACATAGAAAACAATGAGTAGACCATGCCACTATGGGTTTACATGCTCATATTCATTATGAACATACATTATCCATAGGACACACAAAAACACTATGTTTTTAAACAAAACATTTATTAGCACATTTTACATATATTTGATAACACTCATAGGGAATTTGTAGCTGTACCTTTTTTTTTTTTTTTTTTGCTTTTTTGAGACAGGGTCTCGCTTTGTAGTTCAGGCTGGCCCTGAGCTCACTATGGTGCCCAGGCAAGCCGCCGCGAACTCAGCAATCCTGTCTCTGCCTCCCAAGTGCTGGGATTACAGGCGTGAGCCACCAGTCCCGCATTGTGGTATGCGGTGTTGATTGTTGGTGGGCGTGTCTCCACGCCCAGCATTATATGTGGTTACCGGGGATTGAACTCAGGTCCTTGTGCTTGCGAGGCAGGCGGCGGAACCACTGAGCTAACCCTCCGGCCCTAGCTGTACCTTTTTTATATCCTGCCTCTTCTCATTCCTATTCCCCCTCCCTTCCTTACATTCAAAAGCTTTGTTTTGATTTGTTTTTACTTTTTTTTCTTGTCCCTTACTTCCTTTCTCTTTCCCCCTTATTCCTCCTCCCAGTTCCCAATATCTATTATATATTTTAATCATTATTTCCACTTTTGGTTTCTCATACCAGAAAAACAATGTGATATTCAAACACATGTATCTCATTTGTTTCACTTAATATAGTCTCTAGATGGATTCACTTAGGCTATAAATGTTTCAAGCCTAACCTTTATGGCAGAGTGGTACTCTACTGTATATAAAAAAAAATATCCATTTAACAGTTGATGGGTCTCTGGGCTATTTCCAAGATTTAGCTGTAACAAACTGTGCTGCTATAAACATAAGCGTGCATATGCCACTGTGGTATGATGCTTTTCTTTCAGGAAGACAGCATGAAGGTGTACAGCTGGATCAAATGGAACCTTCAATTTTAGTTCTTTGAAGAATCTCCACCCTGACTTCCACAGCAGTTGCACAAGTGTATACGCTCACCAACAGCGGAGAAGAGTTGCTTTTCCCCTACAGGATTTCCAGCATTTGTTATTGGTTGATTTCTTGATAAAACAGTCATTCTTTCTGGAGTGACATGGAATTTCAGTGTTATTCTAATATGCATTTCTCAAATGAACAGTGATATTCAACATTTTCCATATACTTACTTGCTGTTCCTACTTCTTCATCTGAGAAATGTCTATTCACTTCACATGCCCATTTTGAAGTTGGGTTTTCGAATCTGAGGGGTCTGATTTTTGAGTTCTTTATACATTTCAGATATTTTGACAAAGAGCTGACAAAAAAATTGTTTTCACATTGTGGGTTTTCTGCTGTGGTTCATGGTTTCTCTTGTGTAAAAACTTTTTTATGATATCTCGGCTGCTCCGTAACAGTTCCTGTGCAACTGGAGTTTTTGTTCATAGTCTTTGCCTACATCAATGTCCTCTAGAGTTTACCTCTTCTTTCTTCCAGTAGATTTAATGATTCTGTCTTAATGTTTAGATCTTTTAACCATTTCAATTTTAGGTTAGTGTATGGTAAAGATAGGGGTCTATTTTCAATCTTTGGCATGTAGAAAGCCAGTTTTACCAGCACCATTTATTAAAGAGGCTATCTGTCTTCCAGTGAAAATATCCTTTGTCAAAGATAAAGTAGCTGAGTATGTCTGGAGTTGTTTCTGCATCTTGTATCAGTCCCATTTGACCCTCAGGTCTGTTTTTCTGCCAATACTGTACTGTTTTTATCACACTACCTTTGTAGTATAATTTTAAGTCAGGAACTGTGATGTCCCTGCCCTGCCCTTGTTGCCCAGAATTGCCTTTGCTATTTTAGGTTTCTTCTGGTTCCAAACGAATTTAGCATTGTTTTCTCTAATTCTGTGACATGCTATTGGAATTCTGATAGTGATTGCATTAAATCTGTATAACAACTTTGGAAATATGGCCATTTTCACCATGTTGATTCTTCCTACCCAAGAACAAAGGGTATCTTTCCATTTTCTGATATTCTCTTTGATCTCCTTTTTTCAGAATATTGTAGTTCACTTCCTTTGTTATGCTGATTCCTATGTATTTCATTTTTTGGATACTATCGTGAGAGGTGTTATTTCCCTAATTTCTGTGTCTGTGAATCTATAATTCATATACAGGAAGGATATTGATTTTTGAGGAATACTTTAAAGGGTGATTACTGCTCAAGCAGTGACCAATTACTGCTTGAGTAGGGACTTGAACAGCTAAAGAGAGGGGGAGGATAAACACATACTTCAATGTAACCTCTTTAAATTTTACATCATGTGAATGCATCAACTATTGGGGAGCAGAGTTGGTAGCACAAAACTCTAATCTCACCAGGTACAGTGGCTCTCACCTGTAATCCCAACACTCAGGAGGCAGAGGTAGGAGGATTACTGAAGTTCAAGGCTAACTTGGACTATACAGTGAGCTCAGGGCCAGCCTGAACTACAAAGTGAGATTTGTCTCAAAAAACTAAAAAAGAAAAAGAAAAAATTCTCCAATCTCAGCACTCTGGGAGGCTGTAATAAGAGATCAAAGGTTCAAGGCCAGCCAAACCAATCCAGGAAAATTCTGTTTCAAAATAAAAAGATCTTCCCCCACTGGTGGCACACATCTGTAATCCCAGCACTCAGAAGGATGAGAATGGAAGCTCCCTGTGAGTTCGAGGCCAGCCTGGGCTGCACAGTAAATGAGACCTGTCTCAATAAAACAAAACAAAATGGTCTGTGGGAGTAGTTCAGTGATAGAGCACTTGCTTTGGATAAGTAAGGCTATGGGTTCAATCCCCAGAGGCAAAAATATAATTTAAAAAAAAAAAAAAGAGGGCCAGAGATTTAGCTCAGTGGTTCCAGCGCTTGTAAGGCAGGCGCAAGGCCCTGAGCTCAATCCAGTAACTACATACAATGCTGGGTGTGGTGACTCACGCCGGTAATCCCAGCACTTGGAAGGCAGAGACAAGAGGATTGCTGAGTTCGAGGCTTGCCTGGGCTACATAGTGAGCCAGCCTGAAATACAAAGTGAGACAGGGTCAAATACAAAGTGAGACCCTGTCTCAAAAAAAAAAAAAAAAGAATACGCGCCAATCTCTGCAGGCAACCATAAAACAGAGCCAAATTACACAACCAGGCAAACTATCAATGCAACCAAGTTAAATGAAAATTATAATTGCCTAGAGGCCCAATTCAAATCTTGAGACTGAGGAACTCACAAGGTAAATTCATACTTCTGAATAAAGTTTTGGATCAAAATATATACAAGTAAAAGACAAAAAGGTATACTCTTTAGTAGGGACATATAAGTCCTCTAACAGAAAACACAATTCTGGGTTGGGAATATAGCTCTATCTTAGCATGTACAAGACTCAGCACTGGGGGAGAAAATTAAATAAGCATTAAGTCAAGATGAAATGTGTGGGATTTAACTCAGAGGTTCTGCCTCACAAGTGCAAGGTTCTAAGCTCCATCCTAGTATAAAAGAAAAGATGAAAAAATGTATTTCTTAATTTAGATTGACCAGAGAACAGAATCATGAGACAAACTAGGTGGCACACACCTATAACCTGGTGGCACATGCCTATATTCCCAGCTTTTAGGAGGCTGAAGCAGGAAGCAGCCAGTACAAGAGTAGTGTGGGTATACAGTGAATACAAGGTCAGACTACACTACAAAGCAAGACCCTGTCTCTAGAAAAAAAAAAGTGTATGCACTTCTAACTCTAAAACCTGATTCCTCAGTTACGCAGCTATGCAGTCAAACAGAAAGAGAAGTACCACCATCAAATCACCATCTCATCTAATCATGGAGAAAATTCCCTTATTTTATTTGTAAAACAATGATTAAATCATATGACCTCTAAGATCCACTTAAACTATTATTTCTACTTGTCAAGAATGCTATACCTCAAAACTTACTACCTTTTGTTCTAGTTCTCTGAAGAACAAAGCTCCTTTCCACAGCCCACAAAGTCCTGCACATCTCCCTCCGAGCCTCACACATCTCCCTCCTTGGCTCATCCCTCACATCCCTTATCCCTACACATAGATAGATCCTCCTCCCTCTGTTCTCTCAGGCTATACATGGTTTCTTTTTAGTTTCTCAAGATGCCAACTCCCTCCTATCAAAAAGTCTCCCCATGTGCTGAACCTCCATTCCCCAAGAACTCTTCACCTATAATAAGGGTTCTTAGCCATGGTTAGCTCCATGGTCCTCTTCAAAAATAACAAACATTGGCTCGGGAGGCAGAGGCAGGAGGATTGCTGAGTTCGAGGCTTGCCTGGGCTACATAGTGAGCTCAGAGCCAGCCTGAACTACAAAAAGCAAGACTCTGTCTCAAAAAAAAATAAAATAAAATAAAAATTTTAAAAATAACAAACATTGGGGGCCGGAGATTTAGCTTAGTGGTTCCAACACCTGCCTCGCAAGCACAAGGTCCTCAGTTCGATCCCCAGTAACCACATACAATGCTGGGCGTGGAGACTCACGCCCACCAGCAATCAATACCACATACCACAGTGCTGGGCGTGGTGGCTCACGCCTGTCATCCTAGCATTCGGGAGGCAGAGAGGAGGACTGCTGAGTTTGAGGCTTGCCTGGACTACACAGTGAGCTCAGGGCCAGCCTGAACTACAAAGCCAGACCCTGTCTCAAAAAAAAAAAAATAGAGAGAGAAAAGAATCTACAGTTGATATACACTAAATATAAAAAACTATAAATATATATATGTATATACAGTTATGTTACACAGAATCCTAATTACAATTAAAAGGAGAAATAAAAGGATAGAGTTGAGCATGGGGGCATCTCCCTTTTAATTCTAGCACTAGGGAGGCTGAAAGAGAAGGATCACAGAGGGTTTGTGGCCAACCTGGGATATATAGAAAATTCAAGATCTGCCTGAACTAATTAGTAAGACCTTGTTTCAAAACAAAACAAAACTTAAAACAAGCCAGACATGGTGGTGCATGGCTTAATCCCAGTATTACAGAGAGCTGCCAGGCCTGGTGGTGGACACCTATACTCCCAGCAATCAAGGAAAGCCAGGACAATTGCAATGGGTTCAAGGCCATCCTGAACTATAAAACAAGACCCTGTCACAAAACAAAACAAAGTACTAGATAGCTAAATTTGGTAAAAATATTATAGGCAGTCAGATAGGAATATAGGTCCTCAAAAGAGTTAATACAAGGGCATGGATTTAGCCCAGTGGTTTTGGGGTCTGCCTCACAAGCGCAAAGTCCCAAATTCGATCCCTGTTAACCATATACCACAGGCCGGGCACAGTGATTAACACCTGTAATCCTAGCATTCGGGAGGCAGAGGCAGAGGCAGGAGGATTGCTGTAAGTTCAAGGGTTGCCTGGGTTACAGTGTGAACTCAGGGCCAGCCTGAACTACAATGCAAAACCCTGTCTCAAAAAAAAAAAAAGTTAACAGAAAAGCGAAAAACTCATTATAACTGTGGCTAGAGGAACATCTGTCAAAGGCCAAGTCTCAAATAAAGATAAAATGACCAGGTCTATATACTTCCTTGAGAAATAGAAAATAACTTAAAATTTATACTATAATTATTATCATCTGGTCCAATAAAGTCTAAATATCAGTCATGGAGGCAGGTGACCAAAACTTCTAGACTCACCCCTTTCTAAAACTGTCTTTGATAGCCAGATGTGGTGGCTCATGCCTGTAATCCCAGCACTTGGGAGGCAGAGGCAGGAGGACTGCAACTGCTGAGTTCGAGGCTTGCCTGGGCTACATAATGAGCTCAGGGCCAGCCTGAACTACAAAGTGAGACCTTATCTCCAAAAAAAAAAAAAAAAGCAAAAACAAAGAAAATGTCTCTGTTCTTTCTGTATACCCTTGCCTTGTGAATTGCTTCCCTATTAGAACAATTCTACCTAAGTGGCTATACTTGTAATTTTACTGGATGATCAGTGTTGACCTACATTATACTCACAATCTCATACCACTTCATGATTTTGTCTATAAAGTATTCTCAAAAAAGTGGGCTGGATGGCAACCTACTTTCAGGTCCTCTCCTATCTCTCAAGAGCTCAAGAGCTATTGCTTAATAAATTCTTCCTACTTTTTTTTTTTTTGAGACAGGGTCTCACTTTGTAGTTCAGGCTGGCCCTGAACTCACTATGTAGCCCAGACTAGCCTCAAACTCACAGCAATCCACCTGCCTCTGCCTCCTGAGTGCTGGGCTTACAGGCGCAAGCCACCAGGTCCAGCACTGTGTTATGTGGTACTAATTGCTGGTGGTTGTGAGTTACCATGCCCAGTATTGTTGTATGTGGTTACCAGGGATTGAACCAGCATTCTAAGAGGCTAAGGCAAAAGAATCATGAATTCCAGGACAGCCT
Organism: Thryonomys swinderianus; assembly: GCA_004025085.1. NCBI lineage: Eukaryota > Metazoa > Chordata > Mammalia > Rodentia > Thryonomyidae > Thryonomys > Thryonomys swinderianus. The sequence goes on along the minus strand of PVIC010024486.1, from coordinate 16,703 downwards.
GGGCTACCCAGGGAGACTTGGTCTCAAACAAACAAAAAAAAAGCCAGGCAAGATGGCACACTCCTGCTTAGGGCAAACCTGAATGAACTACAAGGCAAGACCTGTCTCAAAAAAAACAACAAAAAAAAAGATGACATACTCCTATATTCCCAGCATTACGAGAGGCAGAAACAGGAGGATCACAAATTTCACCTCAGCCCATACAACTTATCACCTAAACAAAACCATCTGTCAAAATAAAAATTAAAGGGGTTCAATGTATAGGGTCTGGCTCAATTTCTAGTAACACACACACCTTATGAAAAGTGTCCAGAGATTAAATTACTAAATATAAACAGTAAAAGAACTCCAAATTGGGTTAAATTTATAATTCTGGTCATATGAAATTTTGGTTATTTAGATTATAAAAACTCAATCATTTAAACTAGTACAGTACAAATGTGTAAAAATGGAGCTTGACCTCTTGTTGACAGTCACTTCAAATTCTTGTGGCTCAGCAGGTAAGGAATTCATGGAATTCAAGTCTTCAAGGTCTAACAAGCACTGTGGTTAAACCACCCAGCCCATATCAATTTGAGAAATGTTGATCATCTAACTCCTTAAACCCCATCTTTTCTACAATTACTTTAAAACTAGAAGAGTGCAATTAGTACCTTTTGTAACTTAGTTCTATCAGAAATGTTAAATAAGTAAACATTATAAAGTAGTTATTAGAAATGCAAAGATATACTGGTCAGAAATTAGATTATAGATCAAAATAAAACTACTGAATTACAGATTTTAATCCATTTAATCCTACTGAGGAATGGACAATCGGGATCCCATTTCCTTTGAAGGCAAATGACCACTTTCCCAGTATTCTCTGAAGTGGTTGGAGCACAGAAGAATCAAACTACAGGGCTCAGGATTCCCTCCTGAATTTGCACCAGGGAGGAATTAGAGTTACAGACTTGGTACTAAGGATCAACAAAAGGAGATAGTCCAGATTAACATTCTTTTTTTTTTTTTTTTTTTTTTTTTTTGAGGCAGGGTCTCACTTTATAATTCAGGCTGGCCCTGAGCTCACTGTGTAGCCCAGGCAAACCTCAAACTCAGCAATCCTCCTGCCTCTGCCTCCCCAGTGCTGGGATTACAGGCGTGAGCCACCACACCCGCACTGTGGTATGTGGTATTGATTGCTGGTGGGCGTGAGTCTCCACGCCCAGCATTGTATGTGGTTACCAGGATGATCTCAGGACCTTGGGCTTGCGAGGCATGCGCCAGAACCACTGAGCTAAATCTCTGGCCCCAGATTAACATTCTTAACTTCAACAGTAAACTACTGGCAGTGGATGACATACTGCGCAAGAACCATTATAAAGAAATTGAGACTGGGCAGAATGGCACACACCTATAGTTCCAGTACTTGGGAGACAAGCAGGAGGATACTGTGAGTTGGAAGTCAGCCTGGGCTACATAGTGAGTTAAGAGCAGCCTGAGCTATCAAGACTTTGTCTCAAAAAACAAAACCTTGCTGGGCGTGGTGACTCACGCCTATAATCCCAGCACTCGGGAGGCAGAGACAGAAGGATTGCTGAGTTCAAGGCTTGCCTGGGCTACATAGTGAGCTCAGGACCAGCCTGAACTACAAAGCAAGACCCTGTCTCAAAAAAAAAAAAAAAAAAAAATTTATCTACCTCAGTCATACACTATGGGGTCTGCTTCATTCCAGAAGCTATGTGATTCACTCCCACTCTAGTACTGGGGATTGAATTTAGTGGCCTTTGCACTAAACTTAGTCCCCAGTGCAGTGTTCAGAGGCTTTCTGTAAAGTGAACAGATCCTGAGAACTCTAACTTCATTGGTGGATTAACCTATAACTGGTGACTAATTGGCTGGTACCTATGGAGAACTGATGGAAATTTAGGATGTAGATCCTATTTGAGAGTTTACTTTCCTTTTTTTGGTGCTAGGGGTTGAACTCAGGACCCTACACTTGTGAGAGAAGTGTGGTGCCAATAAGCTAAAGACCCCCCCCCCCCACACACACACACACACTATAGAACCTATTTGAAGGGAGTAGGTAATAGGGATGAGGGCCGGAGATTTAGCTCAGTGGTTCTGGCGCCTGCCTGCCTGCCTCACAAGCAAGTGCAAGGTCCTGAGTTCCATTCCCAGTAACCACATACAATGCTGGGCGTGGTGATTCACACCTGTAATCCCAGCACTGGGGTGGGGGGGCAGAGACAGGAGGATTTATGAGTTCGAGGCTTGCCTGGGCTACATAGTGAGCTCAGGGACAGCCTGAACTACAAAGTGAGACCCTGTCTCAAAAAAAAAAAAAAAAAGTAATGATGAAAACTTGGGGACTGTATCTACTACTTCCTCTCTGGCTTTTTGTTGTTGTTGTTTGAAACTAGGTCTCACCAGTTCAGGCTGGCCTTGAACTCATTATAAATCCTATGCCTTAAGAGTGCTGAGATTACAGGCGTGTGCCACCACACCATACTCCTCTGCCCCCCACTTTTGTTTGTTGCTTTTGTTTTTGTTTTTACCCAGTCTTGCTATGTAGTACAGGCTTGAACTAGCAGCATCCTCCTGCCTCAGCTTCCCAAGTGCTGGAATTACAGGCATGCTCCACCACACCTGGCCTCCTCTCTGGCTCTTAGTCTCCTTCCCAGAACCATGAGGTGAGCAGCTTTGCTCTGTAACACTTTCACCATGATGTGCTGCCTCACCACAGGCCCAGAGACAATGGAGCCAGTGGACCTATACTGAAATGCCAAAACTGAACCAAAAGAAATTTTTTCTCTTTTAAATTGTTATTCTTGCCAGGCATGGTTGTGCATGTCTGCAATTCCAGCACCTGGACAACTGAGGCAGGAGGATCTCTGAGTTGAAGATCATCTTATTATAGGTAGAAAAGCAGTGAGCTAGATATGTGTTTGGCAGATAGACAGGACTGGCCCAGGGAAGGAAGCAAAAAGGCCAATTTGGAGGTTAGTGTCGCCAGAGGGAAAAAAGCTATCCCACCCAGGTAAGACAGTGTGATTGATGTTCTCAATAGGTATCCCAGGAGTTCCAAAGAGGGTGCCAGCCTCCCTAGGATAAACAATAGCATTTGATATTCTAAAGTGGGTGCCACTCTCCTGGGGTAGAGGGCTAAGACTTCAACCACCTCCCCAGAAAAGAGTTCATCGTCTATTTTGTGTGATTTCTCATTGAACCAATGTAACCCAAACTATTATATTTGCAGTGTTACAGTTTAACTGTAATCTTCTCCCACTTTAGACCCGCCTCACCTGTGGTTCTGTTCCATAAACACCCCCCAAAAGTGGCCATTCTGGGCTACTCACTTTTCAGGGTTCCCCCTTCTGTTGCTTTCTTTCCCAATAAAATTTTCCTACTCAAACCTTCGTCGTTCCTAAAATTCATTCTTCGATTTCTAGAGAACACGAACTCACATTTCAGGTGGGGAGTTAGACCTTAACTCTCCTGCATCAATCTCAGGATACAGAGTTAGTTCAGGGTCAGCCTAAATAAATTACACAGTAAGATCCTGTCGCTAGATAGATACATAGATAGATACTCTCAAGTATTATTTTGCCAATCAAAGTGACAAAAAGCTAATACAATCACTTAAAAGAAATAAGTGTCTGGAGTCAGAAAAAGTTCTACATTAGAGATAAGCAATCTTCTTTATCAGAGCAAATATTAATGTACTATGCCTGTGGCAATCATACATTAAATGCCTTTCATTTTCACTCTTTAAAGTAGAAGCCTGTAACTCAAGTTTTGTTCTTCTTTTTTGGTTTGGTTTGGTTTGGTTTTTGAGACAGGGTCTTAAATGCCTAATTTGGCTAGGCCTGATTTTACCATTCTCCTGCCACAGTCACCTAGTCCTGGAACTATCCAGGTTAACTTAGATTTATTTAACCTGAAGATAATGCAAAAGCTACTCCATAACATATGTGAGAACAATTTAAAGAGGAAGTATACCAGTTTCAAACGAAAGGGTAAAATTAGACCAAAAGGCTGGAACACCCAGGAAGACAGACTATGATTATGCGAAAGTAGAAGGGCAGCTTCAGGAAAAGGATAGCTGCCTTTCTCGCAGAGTTCTAGCAGATACTAGAATACCACAGGCTCAACAACAGTCCTTAGAAAAATAGGCCAAACAGATCAGGAAATGGAAAAGGGACAGAGGGGAAAAAAGCCTCAAAACCTGAGGGTAAGGGTGAAAAGTGGAGGAAAAGTAAAAGGGCAATGGTCCCATAGAAGCTTTAAAAACTTGTATTTTCCTTTTATGTTTCTGTTCTCTTGTATTTACTGAACAGTAACTACTCCTCCTCTAATGTAGCATTTCTCCCTCCAACCTATTTTTCCCTGTATAATTCTACTTTGAAAATGAATTTCTGTCCCACTATTTTTTTTTATTTTTTGAGATAGGATCACACATTGTAATTCAGGCTGACCCTGAACCCACCGGGTAACCCAGGCTAACCTAGAACTCTAGGCAGTCCTCCTGCCTCTGCCTCCTGAGTGCTGGGATTACAGGCGTGAGCCACCACTCCTGGCACTGTGGTATGTGGTACCAGGGATCAAATTTGGGACCTTACTCTTGCCAGGCAGATGCTGGAACCATTGAGCTAAATCCCCAGCCTGTCTCATTATTCAACATGACAAAAGTTCTCAAATGTTAATATAAACTGTGATGGGAATTTATTCCAAAATATGGTGACACCAAATCAAATGGTTCAGATGACACTTATATCCATATACAATTCTTTCACACACATGTATATGCATACAGTGAAGGGTGTCAGATTCAAAACATTGTCTGATTGAATAAAACATCTTTACATCCTATAAAAATACTAAATAGGACTGCAATGCAGGAAAACCACAATATCCTAAAGTCAACCCCTTGCAATTAAGACCAAAATTCAATGCTAAGAACAAAACAGTCAGCTGTAGTGATACAAGCCTTTAATCCCAACACAGGAGGTTGAACCAGAAGGATGGTCGTGAGTTTGAGGCCCACATGGACTACATAGTTTTAAACCAACCTGAACTACAGTGAGACCCTGTCTCAAAAAAAAAAAAAAAAAAAGCCAGGCGTGGTGGCTCACGCCTGTAATCCCAGCACTTGGGAGGCAGAGACAGGCAGATTGCTGAGTTCCAGGCTTGCCTGGACTACATAGTGAGCTCAGAGCCAGCCTGAACTACAAAGCAAGACCCTGTCTCAAAAAAAAAAAAAAAAAGCTTCGTTCCTTATTTTAAGAAGTATTCATGATGGGCTGGAGTTTTAGCTCAGTGGTTCTGCCGCCTGTCTAGCAAGCACAAGGACCCTGTTTAGATCCCGGTAACCACATACAATGATATGATATTGGGTGGTGACTGACGCCCACCAGCAATCAGTACCACACCCCACAGTGCCAGGGGTGGTGACTCACACCTGTAATCCCAGCACTTGGGGGGCAGAGGCAGGAGGATTGCTGAGTTCCAGGCTTGCCTGGGCTACATAGTTAGCTCAGGGCCAGCCTGAACTACAAAGGGAGACCCTGTCTCAAAAAAAAAAAAAAAATTCATGATCTAGTATACGATGAACAAAATTTATATTTATTTGTCATTAATGGTTTTAGGTTTAAATGCCTAGTCTTTTCATGAGTATAGTCTCGTAATGAAGACTGAAGGAAATAAAACCTAGGGGGAAAAAACCTAGAGTTGGGGTTCTAATTTCAAGGCCAGCTTGCAGGATCCTGCTTCAAAATAAAAAATAAAAGGCCAAAGCTATAGCTCAGTGGTTCCAGCACCTGCCTAGGCAGCAAACTCAAGGTCCCTGATTCGATCCCTGGTAAACACATATAATACTGGACGTGGTGGCTCACACAAGTAATCCCAGCACTTGGGAGGCAGAGGCAGGAGGACCGCTGAGTTTGAGGCTGCCTGGGCTACATAGTGAGCTCAGGGCCAGCCTGAACTACAAAGCAAGACCCTGTCTCAAAAAAAAAAAAAATTGTTAATAAACAATAAAAAGAGCTAGGAACGTAGCTCAGTGCAAAGGCCCTAGGTTCAATAGAGGGAGCACCCTAGAATCAAGCCTAACTTTAGAAAAGAATAAATCTATACCGATGATGGCAATCTTTGACACACATGCCACAATGGGCTATTAGTATCATTGCCAGCTCTAAAAGTTTCATCATCACTGGTATATATTCTCCTTACTTCCTACTTCAAAAATTTGTAACCGGAAAAGAAGAAGTTTTTCAGGACACTATACTAGGAATCAGAAGACTTTATAAACAATTTCACTCTTCCATCAATACATCCAACATTAGCTCAATGTTCCAGGCATCTAGAGATGGTGGCTCCAGCCTTTAATCCTCGCTACTCAGGAGGGTGGCTAAGGCAGAAGACTCATAAAGCAAGCTTGGGTACAAGCTTGGGCAGTTCATAGAGACCTTGTCTCGAAATAACATAAGGCTCGGGGCCAAAGCTCAGTGGCAAAGCATTTGGCCAGCAAGCAAAAGGTCCTAGATTCAATCCTGGGTACTGGAAGAAAGGAAAAAAATCACCTTTAGGTGGAATATCCTTGTGAGAACTTGAATCAGGGTTGTGTGAAACTTTTTTCCCTAAATCATTTTGGGTTTGGTCAATGCAGTCCCAGCTTTAAGCCTCAAGATTTTTATTTTGTTCCACTCCTGCTTCTGAAAATGTCCTTTTTCTGACTACTTTTTCCTAAGCTACATTATGACTTATTCTGCTTTTACCATAAAATCTTAAAATGTAGCATAAAAATCCCCTAATGATTAATGAACTGCTAAGAACTATGACCTGTTGAAGATGATTTTATTAGGAATCATATTTCCAAACATCTATTCACTGCTTCAAAATAAGTACTCATCTAATTTAATTATGATGACTTCACCAGACACTGCCCACAATGATGTTTACAAAAGCACTTATCTCTCCCCTTCGGATGGAGCAATGCAGAAAAAGGAGTCATTTCCATACTCTTCCTGTGTTTATACTCTGTAACAAGTGACAGAGCTTGTGTCACTTAAGATTATTTAAACAGCAAAGTATTTCAAGCTCCTGTGTCCCACCATCTTCAAAGCAGTTCAAAATTACGTGTCCCACCATAAGGGAATCCTGAATTCACTTAAGTTTCTTTCCATCAGCCATTGCCTCTTGATAGCTCACACAGGTTTCCAAGTTAGCTTTTGCAAGGCAGACTGCAGGGCTCTAAGAAAAGGCTATGGATTTCTCTTTGGGCCACTCTGAGATAACAGTCTCTAATATTAAGCAACCCCAGCTCAGTTACACAACACCAGTGCCCCCCAAACGCAAACCCGCAGGCTGGAATTGGCAACTAACGAGATGCTTTGACAAGGCTCCTTCTGATAGCTTACATTTACTGAGCACTATTAGGTTAGTCACGTTTATACTCATAACTCCATGAAGTACGAATTGTGAAGTGTGTATTACTATTCCCATTACACACATCAGGATATTTCGGTTCCGGGCCCCAGGACTTATCTGTGACGACGGTAAGACTTTAGAACACTTCCCAAACCTGTGAGCCGAGGAACCCCGCCCCTAAAAATACATTTCTGAGCAACAGAGGCTCCTAAGGATCGGGAAGCTCCAGAGGAATAGCAGATACTCACAAGGGAGGACGCCGCCGCCCTACACCGGCGCCCGCCCGCAGCCGCCGCGGAGGCCTGGGGCACGGTTCACCTTGGAGAGCCCCGGGCGGGCCGCAACCACAAGGCGTCCGGGTTCCGGGCAGGAAGGCGCGCTCGGCGCGGCTGCAGGAGCGGCGTTCGTACCGTGGTCGCCCGCGCTCAGCGCTGCGGTGGGCCGGACCGCGCAGGGGCATCTCAGGCGACGCCGCGACCCTGCAGCCCCTCAGCGCGCCGCATCCGGGTCCCGCGCCGCCGCACTCACCTGCCCGGCGCTTCGTGGCCACTGCCGCCGCGGGTTCCCACTCCGGGTGCGCGGTCAGCAGTCTAGACCGCAAGACCGCCCCGCTCCGGCGTCCCCATTCGCCCTTCTCTCAGTCACCTCCCGCTTGTCCCGCACAGCACTACACCCGCTCAGCACTCACTGCCATGGCCCGCTCCGCCCCGGCCGCCGCTCGATCAACGGAGCACGCGCGCGCCCCCGCCGTGCCCGCGCCTGCGCGTGCGCGCGCTCTGCCTCCAGTCCGGGCCTCACACAGCCCCCGCCCCGCCCGCGGGCGCACTGGCCAATCCCGGGCCCTCGCCTGCCGCGGCGGCCAGAAGGGACCGCGGCGCCGGGAATTCCCTTTCCTTCGTCTCCTTCCCCAGTCGTCCGCCTTTAAGAGGGACCAGCAACTTCCCTGGCCTACGTAGTCTCCTCCTCAAACAGCCTTGTTCCCGGAGCTTCTCACCGGCCTTCTCTCCCTAGCCTTCTCCCGGGTCTCGCTGGATCTGCGACTGGGAACGGACTGCGGTTCCGGGGCCCCAACCTCGGCTCCCTACGCCCCCTGCCTGCAGTCTCGGTTGGTGACTGCGCTTTTGGACTTGAGGCGCAAGGTGGGCGGGCGGCCTTACAGCCAGAAGCAGTCAGTCCTTGCGCTCTGAATGGTCATTTAATTGGAAAGTTCAGCCTCACAAGCCTAAGATTTTTTTTTTTTTCCTGTGTGTTCATTTTAGCGAAAACAACAGCTAACAGTTGTCTACAGAGCCAGCCCTGTGCTTTATCCAACCCTTTTGCCTGCCTTATCTCCCTGTGGTCTTGGGCCACAATCAGGAAATTTCGTAGTCTGCTCTTTAGTAAGACATTTGAAGTTTACTTGTTGAGAACTTAGTATTTTAACATATTGTGAAGCTGCTTTATGGTAGCCTCTGGAAACTGATGCTACCATGATAGCTCAGGCAGCGAGTCAAGTAGTTTAAGTAGAATCTGAAAGTAGAACCGAATGTAAGGCAAAGGTCCACCCGGGCGTGGTGCCTCAGCCTCCCACGTACCTGGGATTGCACGGGTTTATGTACCACCGTGTCTGGTTAGAGGACTTTGGGGTTTTTTCCCTAGAAGAGTAATATAATTTAAGAGAGGAGGAAACTAAGCAAGGCAGGAAGTCCAGAATCATTAAAGAAAAAAATGGAAACATTTGTCTACATAAATGTTTGTGTGACGTCACCTATAAGAAAAAAACAATAGCTGGAATAGAACTGGACAAAACATGTGACAAGCACATTGTCTCTCTGACATAAAAGAGTTTCTATAAATGGACTTCTTCAAAACCAAATAGAGAAGCCTGACCTGGTGGCACATACCTGTAATCACAGCAGTCTTGGAGGCTGAGGTAGGAGGATTTCAAGTTTGAGCCCAGCCTGGCAATGAGCAATTTAGCAATCTAAGGAGACTAGGAACGTACCTCAGAGCAAAAGCCCTGGGTCCAATCCCCAAGACAAAAATGAGAAAAAAAACTATACACCTGTAATTCCAGCACTCTCAAGGCAGAGACAGAAGGATTGTGAGATGTAGATCAGTTTAGAACACATAAGGAAATACAGTACTGTCTCAGAGCAAACAGTGTGTTAAAAAGATGCTAAATTTTTTTTTTTTGAGACAGGGTCTTGCTTTGTAGTTCAAGCTGACCCTCAGCTCACTGTGTAGCCCAGGCAAGCCTCAAACTCAGCAATCCTCCTGCCTCTGCCTCCCGAGTGCTGGGATTACAGGCGTGAGCCACCACGCCTGGCAAAAAGATGCTTAATTTTACTAATAGTCATGGGAGAAAAAATTAAAACCATTGATTTTTCATTCATCGATTTGGCAAACTTTAACAAGAGCTACATAGCCAAGTGTGGCGATTCACTCCTGTAATCCCAACACTCAGTAGGCTGAGGCAAGAGGATTGCTGAGTTTGAGGTTTGCCTGGGCTACATAGTGAGTTCAGGACCAGCCTGAACTACAAAGCAAGACTCTCTCAAAAAAACAAAACAAAACAAAACACTCAGGATGTAGCTCAGTGCAAAGATCCTGGGTTCAATCCCTAGAAATAATCAGACACTCTGAAAGAAGGGGAGTGGAAACAGGATCTCTGCCTAGGATGGTATTGAACCCAGAAATCTTTGTGCCTCAGTCTCCTGAATGCTGGGATCATAGGCATGTGCTCTACCAAGCCTGGTTATAAATCAAATAATTTTAAAACCAATCATATATGGAATGAGCTATATCAAAGATTGCAGCCCTGGTTCTGACGGGGTTTAAGTGTGATTCTGCTTATGGTATGTGAACTATTTACCAACAAAGGGCTGCCCTGTTTGTTGCAGACAATCCACCCAGACTACAATTTAACCTATTTTTGCTTTTAGGGAATATAATGCAAGTAAGCAAATGTTTAAATAATCTGCAGAATCAAAATTTCATGACCTGTGACCAAGCATGGTGACAGGTACTTGTAATCCTAGCAGTCTTTGCAGGAGGACTACAAGTTCAAATTCATCCTGGGCAATTTAGTGATTTTGAAATATTCTGATTTAAAAATTAAAATTGTTCATGCCTGTAATCCCAGCACTCAGGAGGCAGAGGCAAGAGAATTGCTGAATTCAAGGCTTGCCTGGGCTACATAGTGAGTTCAGGGCCAGTCTGAACTACAAAGCGAGACCCTGTCTCGAAAAAAAAGAAAAGAAAAAAGAAAAAGAAAAATTGTATTTTATTTTAAAGAATTTTTACTCTTAGTACATTTGCAGTACATAGCTATATTCATCTTAGGGAATTGGTACATGTACATAATATACATAATTCTTTTTACTTCTTCCCTTCCCTTCTCCCAAATATAAAGAATTTAAAACAAGGACTACAGATGTAGCTCAGTGCAAAAACCCTAATTTTAATGTTTAGTACCACAAAATAAATAATAAAGTTAAAAGGGTCTGAGGATATAGCTCAGTGGGAAAACCCTGGGTTCAATCCCCAATACCACCAATAAATTAATGAATTAAAAATAAAAATAAAATAAAATGGAGATAGGACACTGAGGCAAGAGGACCACAAGTTCAAAGCCATGGGTTACATAGCGAGACTCACTCTCAAAATACAAAAGCAAACAAAACAAAAGAGAAAACAATAAATAAAAATAAAATAAAGCTATGTTATCCAATTTGGCTCTTTGTACCAGATTTTGATTAAATTAAGTGAGCTCTCTGGGCTATAGCAGCCATAAAATATCTATGCAAATGATTGGGAAAGCCTGCTGGTAAAGGATGGGTCTGGAAAAACAAAACCTTGGATTGCTCAATTCAAAAGGGTGGGGACATGAGGGAAATGTGAAATGACTTGGGACAGATAAATGTTCCTCTTAGAAGATCAAGATTTACACATTCAGGGTGCGTGGCTCAATAATGGAGGGCTTTACCTAGCATACACAAACTCCCAGGTTCTCAACACTGTGGAAAAAAGAAGTTTCCTATTTAAACTGGGTGTGGTGATGTATACTTGAAGAAATCCGAGGCCCAGGAGGATTGGCAGCAAGTTTGAGGCCAGTCTGAACTGCACAGCCAAACCCTATCTAAAAATAAAAAATAAAAAATGTAACTATTCAGGGGTCAGGGATCCAGACTAACTCTTTAGAATGCAATTAGATTTTGTCAAACTGCGAAGAGAAAATCAGGTTTGGTAGCACACACCTGTAATCCCAGCACTATGGAAGCTGAGGTAGGAGGATTGCAAATTTTTTTTTTTTTTAGACAGGGTCTCACCTTGTAGTTCAGGCTGAAGCTAAACTTACTATGTAGCCCAGGCAAGCCTCGACCTCACAGTAATCCTCCTGCCTCTGCCTCTAAATGCCGGGATTACAGGTGTGAGTCACCATGCCCAACATTATGGTATGTTACTGGGGATCAAAATCAGGACTTCAGTTTGCAAGGCAGATGCCAGAACCACTGAGCTAAATCCCCAGCCTGAGGATTGCAAATTTAAATTCAGCCTGGGCAATTTAGACCAGCCTGGGCTACATAGTGAGTTCAGGGCCAGTCTGAACTAACTACAAAACCCTGTCTCAAAAGAAAAAAAAATTACAATTTTTAAAAGGATAGTAAATTCTATCTCTGGTAACCACATACCACAATGCTGGGCGTGGTGGCTTCTGTATGTAATCCCAGTACCTAGGAGGCAGAGGCAGAAGGATTGCTGTAATCTAGCCTGGGCTACATAATGAGGTCAGAGTCAACCTGAACTACAAAGCGAGTTCCTATCTCAAAAAATAATAATAATACTAAAATTAAAAGGACTGAGAATGTATCCCCAGCGCCAAGGCCCAAAGTTCAGTGCCCAGCACTGCACAAAACAAAAAGCAGAGCTAGCAAGAAAAATTCATGCTAGACAGGGTCAGTGATCACAAACACTTTGGAGAGTAAAAGCATATTCCCAAAGTCTTCAGAATATCCACTCTTTCATTCCCTCAGCAAGTGTCCCAGGCACTGGGAAATGTAGTAGAGATAGGAAAGGGAACAAAACAGTGGATTGCTGCCGCTTGGGCTATATAGGAAGAGACAGTCATGAGTGAAGTCATCACATGATTAACTGCAAATTACTTCTACATGGCCCAGAGTGTTGTGAAAGCAAATAATAAGGGGGTGAGCAAAGGTTTCCATAAGAAAGAGGCAGAGAGCCTTGGTTTGAAGGAAGATTGAGCTAGAACTGAAGTGCTATTATGAAAAAGAAGAGCTACGCAAGAGCCCTGTAGCAGGAAGGAGTATGGACATTTGAGAAGGCAGAAAAGGCTAGGGAAGCTGCAGTGTAGAAACTTGTTGTGAGAGCCTAGTAGTCACTCCCATTATTTCCAGTTCTCTTCCTCTGCCGAGCATTGGAGAGGATGGTACTTTCCTGGTTCTTTGAAGCTGAATAGAGACATGAGGCTTGCTTGGCCAGTGTGACATCTGTTGTCACTTCTCAGTGCAATCTGTGAGTTGAGCATGGTTAATACATGGCACTGTAATTCCAGTGTGCTGTAACACCAGCACTAGGAAAGCTGAGGCAGGAGGATCATGACTTCTGGGCCACTTAAGTTACATAGCCAGAACCTGTCTCAAAAACAGAGGCCAGGAGTGGTGGCTCACACCTGTAATCCCAGCACTCGGAGGCAGAGACAGGCGGATTGCTGAGTTTGAGGCTTGCCTGGGCTACATAGTGAGCTCAGGGCCAGACTGAACTACAAAGTGAGACCCTGTCTCAAAAAAAAAAAAAAAAAAAAAAACAGAGCCAGGGATTTACTTCAGTGATTCCGGTGCCTGCCTGACAAACGCAAGGTTCCAAATTCAATCCTCAGTACTACATACCACAATCCCAGGCATGGTAGTTCACGACTATAATCCCAATACTTGGGAGGCGGAGGCAAGAGGATTGCTGAGTTCGAGGCTAACTTGGACCACATAGTGAGCTCAGAGCCAGCCTGAACTACAAAGCGAGAGCCTGCCTCAAAAAAAAACAAAACAAAACAAAACAAAAAACTAGCAGGACATGGTGGCTCATGCCTGTAATCCCAGCACTCAAGAGGCAGAGGCAGGAGGATTGCTGAGTTCAAGGCTAACCTGGGCTACATAGTGAGCTCAGGACCAGCCAGAAATACAAAGTGAGACCCTGTTTCTAAACAAACAAACAAACAAACAAACAAATAAATAAATAATGGGGATTTAGCTCAGGTGGTACCACACCTACCTTGGAAGCATAAGGACCCAAGTTCAATCCCCGGTACTGCAAAAAAAAATAAATAAATAAACAAAACAAAAACAACCTGCCACGTGGGCAAACATAATGGCATATGCCCATAATCCCATTTACTTGAGAGGCTGAAGCAAGAAGATCTTGAGTTTGAAGTTCAAACCCAGTTTTAGACCAAGCAAACACCTGCTCTAAAAACAAACAAACAAACAAACAAACAAAAACAACTGGTGACATAGCCTAGAATGAAGGCACTGTTCTTTTTTTTTTTGAGACAGGGTCTCACTTTGTAGTTCAGGCTGGCCCTGAGCTCACTATGGTGCCCAGGCAAGCCGCCGCGAACTCAGCAATCCTCCTGTCTCTGCCTCCCGAGTGCTGGGATTACAGGCGTGAGCCACCACACCCGGTGAAGGCACTGTTCTTATCAGGGGTCCAGGGGGTTGTGGCCCTTTCTAGAGACTTTTTTCCAAGTTCTTTTTGTCCTAAACAAAAAATTGGACAAGGCAAGTGAAAAAGGCAGGAAAAGAAGTATGCCCTGGAGAGAGCAAACACTCTAAAAATGAGCTCAGTGGCCCCGAGGTTAATTACCTAGGTTTTTTGTATCTCTCACTCCTCAGGCGGATTTAAAGTCTAGGCCAGTGGCATCAGACATATGGCACGTGTGCCACATCAGGAACATACACCCCTCTTTTTTCTTTTTTTTTTTTTTCTTTCTGAGACAGGGTCTCGCTTTGTAGTTCAGGCTGGCTCTGAGCTCACTATGTAGTCCAGGCAAGCTTCGAACTCAGCAATCCTCCTGTCTCTGCCTCCTGAGAGCTGGGATTACAAACGTGAGCCACCACGCCCCGGCACTGTGCTATGTGATATTGATGGCTGGTGGGCGTGAGTCTCCACGCCCAGCATTGTATGTGGTTACTGGGGATCAAGCTCAGGACCTTGCGCTTGTGAGGCAGGTGCTGGAACCACTGAGCTAACCCTCAGGCCCCATACCCCCCTCTTTGTTAGCATGTGAAGTAAGTCACCATGGCACTGCCCCCAGCAGCTGATAAGTAGATTTGGGATTGCAGTTTGGACACTCAGTCTTTTTTTTTTTTTAAGACAGGGCCTCACTTTGTAGTTCAGAGTTCAAACTGGCCCTGAACTCACTATGTGGGCCAGGCTAGCCTCAAACTCAAGGCAATCCTCCTGCCTCTGTCTCCTAAGGGCTGGGATTACAGGTGCGAGTCACCATACCTAGTTGGGCATTCAGTCTTTAAAAGGCTCACCATTACTGGTCTAGGCAGCTTATCCAAAAACCTTGGTCCAGCACAAAGAGAGTAGAAGATAGAATTATCTGATTGGCCCCAGATGATGGTGCCTGCATCCTGGTCTGTAACTGACAGGTCACCCGACTTGCTCAGCTAACTGACCATAGCCTAATCTCTTGCCTCAGTGGGTTCTGTCCCCAGTGCCATGGGAAGAAAATTGGCATGTATTTGCTTTTTTCCTATATGCAGATACAAAGGTGTCACAAGAGAAGGTGCTCTGGGTCACCTCATTAACACATGAAGAGCCACTTGAGAGCCACAGAAAGGTAGTAGACTATGCATGAATTAGAAATATTTAAAATGTTAAATAAGGACTGGGATTTAGCTCAAGTGGTACTGTGCCAACCTTGGATGCACAAGGGCCAGAGTTCAATCCCCAGGACAGCAAAAAAAAAAAAAAAAAAAAAAAGTTAAATAAAAATCATGAGAGACCAATGTTTGTGACTAAGCTTCTGCACAAACCAAGGTAAAAAATCACAATAGAGATGGGGAAATATGGGGATTTAGCTCAGTGGTTCTGGTGGCTGCCTCAAATGAGTTCCATTTCATCCCTGATACCAAAAACAAAACAAAACAAAACAAAACAACCACCATAGAGTCAGCTGTGGTGGCACATACATATAATCCCAGCTGAGGCAGGAGGATTTCTGAGAGGCCAGGCTAGGCTATTGTGAGTTCAAGACCAGCCTGAATTACAAACAGAGACCATGTTTTAAAAAAAAAAATAGACACTCAGTTAAAGCTCTATATAACCAAGCTGAAAATAAACTTTATCTGAAAAGATAAACCAGGACATTAGAGATAACAGCCAAATTTCTTAAAATTTCAACAGACAAGAAAATGAAGTATCTCTACTTTAATCCCTACTTACACAATAAAAAAGTAGCCTGGTGCCAGGCGTGGTGGCTCACGCCTGTAATCCCAGCACTTGGGAGGCAGAGACAGGAGGATTGCTGAGTTCTGGGCTTGCCTGGGCTACATAGTGAGAGAGCAAAGCGAGACCCTGTCTCAAAAAAAAAAAAAGGTAGCCTGAAGCAAACTGGATTCCTCAGGCTTTGGGTTTACTTGTTTGTTGTGTGATATCGGGGATTGAAACTAGGAAGTGCTGAGCTGCATTTGTTACAGTTTAGTGAGCCAAAAACTGTCCAGGTTCCTATGTATGACAAGAAAAGAATGTCAGATGTACATCTTGAAGTATATAGCAAGGAGCTACATTTATTGAAGATGACAGGATGGTTGCAGGAACAGGGAAAAGGGAAAAGGGGACTCAAGTGTGAAGGGAAGAAGAGGAGATTCAATAATTCAGGCTGTTAGTATTTATAGGATTAGATACTACTGATTTAAGGTGCCTCCACTGTCTCTCTCTGATGTCAGAGAACTACTCACCTAAATCTGCGTAATTGTTTAGGGTGGTCCTAAACTTTGTGGTTGTTGTTGTTTTGTATTTCAGGCTGGTCCAGAGCTCACTATGTAGCCAAGGCACACCTCAAACTCAGCAATCCTCCTTCCTGTGCCTCCAGAGTGCTGGGATTACAGGCATGAGACACCAAGCCTGGCATTATGGTAAGTGGTACTGATTGCTGGTGGGTGGGAGTCACCAGGCCCAGCATTGTTTGTGGTATGTGGTTACTGGGGATCAAACCTGGGACCTTGTACTTGGTAGGCAGGTGCTGGAACCACTGAGCTAAATCTGTCCCAAGGCCAATCTGGCCTTAAATTTAA
>PVIC010024485.1:0-25995 GCA_004025085.1 Thryonomys swinderianus | reverse complement strand
TTGGGATGACAGGCGTGAGCCACCACGTCCGGCATTGTGGTATGTGGTGTTGATTGTTGGTGGGCGTGTCTCCACGCCCAGCATTATATGTGGTTACCGGGGATCGAACTCAGGACCTTGCACTTGCGAGGCAGGCACCAGAACCACTGAGCTAACCCTCCAGCCCCACACTGCTTTCTTGAACCGAGACACAAATATGACCCTGGGTGATGGAGATGTTAGCCAACAGGTACTGTTTTTTAGAGGGACAAAGAGTCCTCATTCCCAGCCATTTGGTATTGTACTTGTTTATGTCTCTTTTAGGAAAATATTGACTTTCCCATTATTTTTCCCTTCTACAACTTATTTTTCTCCCATTTCCCTAATTTTAAACTAATTGTCATTAAATACAACATCCTATACCACCCAAAATTAGAACTTCTATTGCATAAGTGTAATGTATTGAATTAGCAAAGATAAGTCAAACTGGAAAAGCTAGAAGAAAAGCCTGTCACCAGGTAGATCGCAGGTTTCCTAGAACCTCCCTTTTTATCCTCAGGAAGAATAAATGCCCTGTCATCTGCTTCTGCTGCCTTTGGCATCACTGCAGACCTGGTCACCCACTCCTGGCTTCAGGTGTTGAGATCTGTGGTTCACTGAGAACCATTCATTCTCAGCATTGGCCCCCAGAGAAGCATCACCTAGAAATGTTAGTTACACATTCTTGGACTCCACCCAAACCAAGCTCTCTGAGTCAGAACTCCAGATAGCACCCCCACCATTGAGTTCAGCAAGCTGCCCAGGTGATCCTTGTGCAGGCCAGTTTGGTCCTTGAACTGCAAAACTTTGAGTTCCTACAGAGAAAGGGCAGCCTGACACATACCCTCTGAGACCTGGGACCCCTGTAGGGAGGCAGACAAGCAAAAAGCAGAAATGTTTCTAGTTTTAGACATTGGATTGCAAACCAAATAAGGAATAGTAGAAAGAGATATTTCTGTTTTAGTATTATTAACCTGTGGGGGACAGTTTACAGAAGGGATCATGGGATTTAAAGAAAGTACTTAATGCCTATTTTCAAATGCCTGAGTTACATATAAGAGTGGTCCACTAGGCAATTTAAAACACTGATCTGGGAATGTAAGTCAGGAACAGAGGGCGGGAGCAACATTGCATTTGTCAGTGGTCAGGACAGCAGCTAAGGGTCACACCGGGTGGCTCTAAATACAAAGTTGCCATTTTAAATTCTTTCCTCTTGGGAAAATTCTTGCCCATTACTTCTTGCTCACTAGTCTGACAACTAGAAGAGTCATACCTACTCCAGAGTCGCAGGAAGGATTAAATGCAATAACGTGTATAAACCAACTAGCCAAGATGCTGGCTCATAGAAGTGGATGTACCTTGAGGACACCAACGTAAGTGAAATAAACAGGACACGGATGTGCAAATACTTGTCATATTTCTGATATGAGAAACTGAAGTGTAAATGAGTTCTAGAATGTATGATAGGTATTGTGATATAGGAAGAAAATGTTAAAAAAAAAAGGAATGGGGGTCGGGGAAAGTAAAGAAGGGAAAGAAAAAAATTGATGATAAAAAAAAAGAAAATGAGGAGCTGAAGATTTAGCTCAGTGGTTCTGGCGCCTGCCTGGCAAACACAAGGTCCTGAGTTTGATCCCAGTAACCACATACAACAATACTGGGGGTGGGGACACACACCTACCAGCAATCAGCACCACATATCACGGGTGTGGTGGCTCATGCCTGTAATCCCAGCACTCGGGAGGCAGAGGCAGGAGGATTGCTGAGTTCAGGGTTTGCCTGGGCTACATAGTGAGCTGAGGGCCAGCCTGAACTGCAAAGCGAGACCCTGTCTCAAAAAAAAAAAGAAAGAAAAGAAAATGAAGCTTGTGTATATAGGGGAGTTGTAAGGAGGACAGTGAAAGGAGACAAAATGAGAATCAAGCCGTGTCATGTACAGGTGCAAGTTTTCAATATTGATTATGATCACAGTGTATATATAAAATGTACCAATATAATCAATTTTAAAAAGAAACGGCTGATACTGTTATCTTACAGATTTGTAAGCCTACAGAATATAGACAAAGACTGTCAGTAAAAGAGAGGCCACGAGGACCGAACTTGGGGTGGCCAACCCTGCAGGGGGCTCAGCACACACAGGCAGAGCTGCTGGCCAGGCACAGGTGCAGGGAGCGCGAGGATCTCGAGGCCGTGCCCTGAGTCCGCGCAGGGAGCGAGCGAATCCACAGCTGCGCGTTGTAACTCTTCAGCAGAACTGGAACGAACAGCCAGCCACTAAGAGGCACTTTATTGGGCCGTAAGAAAGTTACAGAAGCATCCAGAGGAAGGCTGGTCCACAGGCTCGCCAGCCAGTCCTGCAGCGCGCTAAGTTCAGGCACTGAAATGAATCAGCCACTGGAAGAGAAAGATGATCCAATCCTCCCTAAAAGCAGGAAGAAGATAATTAAGAGTATTTAATATATATATACAATCAATTGACTCCAGCTCAAAATTTCTGGAATCATCCATGATTTTTTTTTTCCTTCACATAGCACATACAATTCATCAGCAACTGCTGTTGGGCCTAACACAGAAATAAATCCCAGATCTGTCCACTTCTCTGCTTGCCTGTTGCCTTCCTGGTCCAGGATACATTTCATCTGTCTCCCAGGCGATCTCAGTGGCCCAGCTGGATCCTGGTCGACTTTAATGATTCTCACACTCTCCTGCTGTCTCTTCCGTAGCCACAGAGATCTGCCATGACGAAAAACCAAGTCCAACTGCCGTGCAGCAAACCCTTCCATAGCTTCTCATGACGCTGAGCCAGAAAGCCCAGGCTACTTGCCTCGGTAAGTACATGTCCCACTCAGCCTGCTCCCACTTACCCTGGGGCCCACACTGTCTAATACGGTAGCCACTGAGCACTGAGATGGTATATTTGGAAAGCTTTGGGTTTTATCTGGTTTTATATTAAATGTCTTATTTTAAATGTGTAGCTCGTGGTTACTACCTCGCACAGAAAATCCAGAATATTTACATCGTCGTGGGAATTTGTATAAATAGCTCTGCTCTGACCTAGGTTCCTCCTGTGTTTTCTCTTGCTTTTTCCACGTCAACATCATTAGGCCTTTGGCTCCTCGCACCTGTCAAGTTGTTTTTCTTCCGACGGTTTTCACACAGGTTGTTCTCTCTAAGGAGATTTTGTTGCATGTTGATCTTTTCCACCCAAGATAGAGTCTCCCTGTTTTACTGCCTCCCAAGTATCTCTGGGTAGCTGAGAATGCTTATGTGGGTTGTTTATTCCCCAGCACCCATTTTGGTATTACTTCTGAAAGGGCAGGGGCCTTCGCCCCTTAATGTAGGTGGAAGATTTCAGACTTGAGAGGCAGAATTTTCTCTTCTGTGGAATAAGGGAGCAGGAAGTAAGCGCAGATGTTTTTCTCAGAAGGAGAAAAATGCATGGAAGGATAAATCTTAAGATTGTTTCCTTTTAAAACTAAGAGGCCAGGTTGTCGGCAGAATGTAAGCCTGGAGATGAAGTGATCTGAGAATCTGGAAAACCCAGTGAGGATCTACTGAAAAGGATTTAACCAGTCACTAAAGGAACCGCAGGGAATTCAGGACGGAATAGAATGTGTAACTGGTTCATAGTGGAGTCTGTTTGAATTTTCTCAAAAGAGACGATCCAGCTGTCCTCACCACATTGTGCGCTGACATACACCACTTTACAGGCGGCTACACTGAGAGGCGGGTCAAGGGACCCGTCCAAGACCGAGCAGCTAGAGCGGAGCAGGCGGAATCAGGGGCCTGGCGTTCGGAGCCCAGAGCCAGAGCCTTAGCCGCATCGCCGCACCGGCTCCCGCATGGTCAGGGAGAGGCGCGTTTCAGCCACTCTGCACAAACCGAGATAGGCGAATGTTCGAATGGGGCGTCAGGTTTCCACTCCCTTAAAATACCAAGCCAAGCACAGAAAACAAGAGGTGATAGTTGACTTAGTAACCTGCATATAAATTTCTATCAGTTAGAACTTTTGCCCATGAAATAATAGATTATTCAAGAACATGTGCAGTAATAGGGACAGTAAATTCTTGAGAATGGTTGCGTACGGGATGTTGGGGCTAAACAGGAACAGGTAAAATATGAGATGGTCACTCGGATACGTAATTACAGTGTGATTGGCCCTTTGCTCCTGAGCTCTAAGCACCTGGGCCCATCTCCCTAGACATGAGGCAGGGTCCCCCCACGGCCTCCCACCGGAGTCTCTCTGACCTTACAGGGTCTGTGATGTGGGAAAAAATGAGAATCAAGATGCGTCATGTATAGGTACAAATTCTCAGTGTTGAGTGTGATCATACTGTATGTATAAAATATACTAATAAAATAAATTTTTAAAACGTAAATTAATAGGGAAGTTCTTACCAATGTTAGGTAAATTTAGATGTAAAGATTAGCCATTTTAATCAAAACTCTATACATAAAAATATATGCTTTCCTAATTCTCATTCTTGACAATGACTCTAAATGCATCTTCTTGGGAATCCACAGTTCTGCACTGTGGCCCAGGCAATGCTGAGTAGTGTATGTGTGTTTGTGTGTGTGTGTGTGTGTGTGTGCATGCACGCGCATGCATGTGTGTACACGTGCATGCATGGCTGTTATTGTTTTTGACAGCTTTATTGATATATGTCACATATGGTATAATTCGGCCATTCAAATGCATAAATTGGACATTTTTAATATGTTGGTACAATTATGCTACCATCACTAGACTATGTTGTCCACATCTGAAAAAGAAACCAGTCACTACCTCTCCCTCATTCCCATCCCAAAACTCATCCCTAAGTAAATACTAATCTGCTGTCACAATCTCTGGATTGACCTAGTCTGATTTTCATGTACATGGAATAATACTATATTTTGTGAGTAACTTCTTTCACTTGTCATAACATTTTAAGTTTTATTATGTTGCAGCATGCATTAGAATTTCACTACTTCTGATGGCTAAATAATGTTCCATAGTATGGATATACCACATTTTGAAGGTCTAATAATTAGTTGATGGACATTGGGGTTGATTCTACCTTTTGGCATTTACAAAAATGGTGCTATAGGGCCGGAGATTTAGCTCACTGGTTTCGACACCTGCCTGGCAAGCGCGAGGTTTCTGGTTCCACTCCTGGTAACCACATACAATAATACTGTGCGTGGTGACTCACACCACCAGCAATCAGTACCACACACCACAGGGCCAGGTGTGGTGGCTCATGCCTATAATCCCAGCACTCAGGAGGCAGAGGCAGGAGGATTGCTGAGTTCAAGGCTTGCCTGGGCTACATAGTGAACTCAGGGCCAGCCTGAACTATGAAGTAAAACCCTGTCTCCAAAAAAAAAAAAAATGGTGCTATGAATATTATGTATAAGTGTGGATATAGTATATTCTGTTTCTTGTGTATGTACCTGAAAATAAAATGTGTAATTGCTAAGTCATATAAAACTTGTTTCACATTTTTATATATTCCTGGAAGTATAATGTGTAATTCCTAGGTCACATAGTAAATCTATGCTTAACTATTAAAAGACATTAGGCATCTGGTTATATTAAAACTACATGGCACATTCTAAAGAATAACCAGGAAGGGCAAACACTAAATACTAACATATTTAGCCGTCAGAAGTAGAAGGCAAAATTGTTGGAGGTAAAGTAGAAAAAATAAAGAGAGGAAGGGACTACAAGGGAGTGGAGGGTATAAAGCTGAGGGGACGGAATCACAAGAAAGTTGAGCAAAAAAGTCGGGAGAACATTCTCTGTCGTTACCCAGAACCAGCCATCCGCCTTCTCTGAAGGCCGGAGGCGGGTGCACATCCCACTGAGCGAGGGTCACTCAGGAGCGGGACAGCGTGGCTCGCCGGGAGCTGTGGGGCACAGACCTTCTCTCTTCGTGCTCTGAGGGGCTGGGGGAAGGGCGTGCGTCGAGGAGAGCTGTGGTAAGACATGGATACCGGAGTACAAGGTCCAGGTCACCTCCCTGAAAGCCTAAACCAGAGCCCAGGCTTTTGAGGTGCTTCTTCAATGCAGTATTTTAAGAAAATAATTTCCTTCACTGTGACCACGTAGTGGGAACATCAGCGGGGTTATTACTTTCCTTCCATCCCTTTCTCTTTAATGGCACATGCTCTTTGCATGAGCTGAGGGACCAGGTTAAATGACAGGCTGGCTACATGGTGATGGGGCCAGCGTTTGTTATTATTGGACTTCTTGATAATCAGCTAGTCCTTCTTTCCTGCCAGACACTGATATGCTGTATAGAAGTATAGATCTCCAGATTTTTATTTCTATAATCCTTACCAGCATTGCCTCAGATTTTTGTACATTCTTACAGATGTGCTAACTGAAGAAGTTTACATTTTACAGACGATGTCAAACTGTATTACAAGCTTGTTTTGTCGCTCATAAATCAGTTACTTAGACTCAGCCTTGTATCCTTTTTGCAATAAAAGAAGGACAGAGCTGGAGATTTAGCTCAGTGGTTCCAGTGCCTGCCTTGCAAGCCCAAGGTCCTGAGTTCGATCCCGGTAACCACATACAATGTTGGGTGTGGTGACTCACGCCCACCAGCAATCAACACCACATACCACAGTGCCGGGTGTGGTGGCTCACACCTATAATCCCAGCACTCGGGAGGCAGAGACAGGAGGATTGCTGAGTTCGAGGCTTGCCTGGGCTCAGGGTCAGCCTGAACTACAAAGTGAGACCCTGTCTCAAAAAAATTAAAAATAAATAAATAAATAATAAATAAATAAAAGCAAGGGCAGCACTATGGGCATATAATTATAACATGTTATTTTTAAATTTGTATAACCTCTACATTGTTGTACCTGATGCCAGTCTGTGTCACCTGTGTAAAGTACAATCACACATTACATTTTAAAAAGCTTCTAAAGAGTCAGTTTGTAGAGCCAACTAACTCATACATCAACTTATTAATTGGCTTAAGTATCATTTATTATCCATGGTTACAGAGAACAAGGTTATTCTGGATATATAAAATGAATACACTCAAAAGCTAACACTAATTGTGCAGTGAAAGAGATGAATATATAAAGTAAGAGCCATAGAAAAAGTGATTTTTAAAACGTTAAATTATTCATTGCTTTCATCAGTGTAATACATTTCTCTTTTCCTTTCTTCACAAAGCAGAGTTAATTTGCCTCAGGGTAGGCGCTCAAAGTTCTGTCACCCAAAAGGGACAGGTTAGCAGGCACTTAGAAGTAACTTCCTGGGAACAGTGGAACTAGCATCCACCATCCGGGGGAGAAGGACAGCTTCGACAGAGCGGGCAGCAGACCCGGGCAGAGAGGGAATGTGCTGCTGAGCGTCACTGGCGGCTGGATGGGGCTGAGGCCGGTAGAGAATGAGCAGTTCTGAGGCTGTGGGATCGCAGCCCTTCCTGGCCCCGTAGCACCTGGGAGCACAGGAGGACCCTGCTTGCTGGTGGTGGGGACTTCGGTAGCCTCCCAGGATGGTGGCCCAATGTTCCAGTCTTTGGTCTAAATTTGCCGTCAAAACCACAGTGATATTTGGCTTAAAGGAGTCATGTGATAATGACCCCACGACCTCTGGTCCCGTAGAGGCTCCGAGGGCTCCCCAAGCCCAGGGAAGGGGAACAAGCCACCAAAAACTAACATGCTCGTACATCTCATGGGCTCTAGGGTGCAGGAAAGGCTTGATTTGCTTTAAAGGGCCAAAATAATATAACTTGGTTTCTTTTCCACTACAGTTTTGACTAGACATACCAAAAACTTAGAAAAAGTGCTCAACACCTCTGGCCACTAGAGAAAAGCAAATGGAAACAATGCTAAGATTCCAGATTACTCCAGAAAGAATGCCCCCATTAGGAAATCAAACAATAAGTACTGGCAAGGCTGATGAAAAGGAGCCCCCTGTCACTGTTGGAGGGAATGTAAAAAAAAAGTACAATCATTACAGAGGTCAAGAAGAGATTCCCCAATATGAGAAATTCCATACAACCCAACTATTCCTCTGCGAGCGGCCTGCCCCAAAGATCTTAAGCCATCATACTACAGCGATGCATGTGTACCAGTATTTACAGCAGCACAACTCATAGTAGCTAAATCCTAGACGTAGCCTAGACGTCAACAGATGATTGGATAAACAAAATGTGGTATTATATGTAATAGAATTCTCCTTGACTATAAAGAATAACTGACTTGAAGCATTTGTAGACAAAGGAAAGCACCTCAAAACAGACACATCTGATAGGGTCAGATTTTATGGCCCCAGGAAACAGTGCCTAGAGCACACTAATTCCGGAGCTGAAAGTGTTAGCACAGGTATCTATGCAGCAGCTGGCGTGATCAGATGTGTCTATTGGCAGCATCACCCTGGCAACAGTGTGCAGGCTGGAGGGCCCGGGGAGCACATCAGGTAAAAAGGCAGCAGCCCCAGCCTTGTTCTAACAGGTGAGGGAGGTACAGGCTGACACTGATGTTTCTGTCATTGGAGACGAGGTAGGAGGTGGTGCTAGAAGCATTAAGTCCTTGTTTAATTAGATCATCTGATTTGAATTCACTTCTTACAAAAAAAAAAAAAAAAAAACCTTCTCATACTAATAAGCCAGTTTTGGGCCAAAGCTGAAATACCCAGTTTATGTACTTCCTGTGTGATCTTGAACAAACTTTGTAACCTGAAAAATATTTTACCTGAAAAATAGACATCATAACTACGCCTAGAGAAGCTATATCCAGTTAAATGTTTTAAATGTTCTCAGGTGTGACAGATAAATCTAAAATCAGCCACTGGGTTGCTTGGACGCTGCCTCGGGATTAGTAGAGCATATTCCATGTTTGTGTCTTGATGGGTCCGGCAGGAGTGACTTCAGGGTCTGTGTCTTCCTGCCCTCT
Organism: Thryonomys swinderianus; assembly: GCA_004025085.1. Taxonomy (NCBI): domain Eukaryota; kingdom Metazoa; phylum Chordata; class Mammalia; order Rodentia; family Thryonomyidae; genus Thryonomys; species Thryonomys swinderianus. The sequence goes on along the minus strand of PVIC010024485.1, from coordinate 17,076 downwards.
TCTCGCTGGGCAATTACACAGCTGTGTTTCTCAGCGCGTGAACCCAGCAGCTTTGCCCCACCCCACTCCTCCCCTACGATGCTTCTGACTAGGGCCTGTTGATCGTGGACTGAATCTCCCCAAACCAGGACCTAAATTAAACTTCTCCTCCTTCAAGTCATGGGTGCCTGGTATTGAGTCCAGGCAATGGGAAGCTGACTGATACACTTGCAGCTGTACTGGTATGAAGAAGGGTGAATCTAATCAAAGATACCAACATGTCTGAGGGAGAAAGAATAGAATGGACTCTGTATCTGGTTTTCAAAACTTGATATCATTAGCCATAAAATCACATAATTAAATTTATTGACTTGAATTCTCTGTCCTTCAAATAACACCTTTATATGTTTTCCACCAAAAAATAATGCATTAGTCACAGATTCTTAATATAAATACTGTGCTTTACATGACAATGTTCAGCATTATAACTTAGTAAGTTGAAATTTTATTGTACATATCAGCTGTAAGTTGGTTAGATAACCTACGGTTTAGTCAACCTTGGAAAAGTCGAAAGAACTAAGTCTTCAGATACAGTAGTAACTTCCCCAGTATAACATCATCCCATGAGGATGTGTCTGAAAAACCAAAAAGCTTATATCCCTTTATTTGCATCCCCTAGCTTGCTTGTCCTTTGAATTACAACCACTGGTAGACAACAGAATGTAATGAGTTAAAAAAAAAATAGGAAGGGCTGAAGATTTAGATCAGTGCCTCCCAAGCACAAAGTCCTGAGTTCCATCCCCGGAAACCACATACCAGCAATCAATACCACATACCACAGTGCTGGGCATGGTGGCTCGCGTCTGTAATCCCAGCACTCAGGAGGCAGAGGCAGGAGGATTGCTGAGTTCGAGGCTTGCCTGGGCTACATAGTGAGCTCAGAGCCAGCCTGAACTACAAAGCGAGACCCTGTCTCAAAAAAAAAAAGGAATTACAAAGTGATGAGAATAAATGTTAGCAGTTACTTTAGAAGCTTAATGGTCAGCAATATCTTGAAATGACTGAGAGGTTTCCGTGATGATGGAGAAACGATAGCAGGTTCATGGGCTGAGAGAGAAATGCTGGTTACAGAGAAAGCCTCAGATTTCCTCTGACCTTCAGCTACCCCCCAGGCTCTCCCAGAATTCCCTACTGAACCAAACAGATGAGAAATGGCGAGACTGGCTTTCAGAACTTCTTCATGACACTAAACGTCACTCGCAGACATTTCCAGGATTTGAGTCTTCTCCAGGGTGAAGGATGATAGCGGCAGTTCTATTTAGGATGAGAGATTAGCGCTGGAACCCCTTAGAATCATAGATTATGTACTTTTCTCTATGACATATTCCCAGGACAAATTGCAGATACATCGTCAAAGAGGACAATGGAAATTTACAGCAAGTTGATGCATTGGTGGTGGGTGGACAAGTTTGCTCCTTTTTTATTAACGTCGTTATTCATTTACATGTGCAGATATTTGTGTCATTTTCTTCTCAGTAGTACCTGTCTCGTGAGGAAGCTAAGAGAGTAAACAAGGACAGGGAGGGGGGGCAGCGTGGGTCCCACCCTCAGCCAGGTAGCCTGTGGACAAGTGTAAAGATGTGTTGAGAAAAAGAAAAGAACCAAAAAAAGACTGTTCCAGGTTTCTCCAAAACTGAATGACTTTAATGTAGAAAGAAGCTACTCAGGGGCAGATTTTCAGTTCCTCCCTCTCCTCTCTCTTGCTGCACAGACTGGGATCTGCCGAAGGCCGAGTAGTCGGCTGCAAATGTCAGCCTGGACACAACAGGGTCAGAGCCGGGGAGGGGCGGCTTGGAAAGGAAGAGGTGCGTGCTGTGGTCTGCGGAGACAGACAGGAGTAGCCCCGGAATCTGGGTCACGGACTGGGGACTGAGTCAAGAGCTGAGACACCGCCTGAGACTGAAAGCGACGCTGGCTCTCTGGACTCCTACTGCGACAACGGCGGGAGAGCGTCCAGGGTAGGGGGATTACACGCCGGCCTGGAGGAGCCAGGCAGGGCACGCACTGTAGAAACAAACCAAACTCTTGGTTTGTTCAGTCTCACGAGCCGGAAGGTTTATATTGAAACAGCCACATTCCTTTCACCCAGACTCCAGCCCCAGGGTGAGTCTGAGGACTGACCGTGACCCTTGTTCATTAACGCTGTGCACAAGCAGCCCCCCCCCCTTACTTTGTGTCTTGTGCACGATCATCTAACTTAGCCCACTGGCTCCTTGAGCCTGTCAGTCCTCGGTGCTACTGCACAACAAACCTGCCACTTCTGTGAGCCTCGAATCAGCCTGGTCTGTGTTGCTGAGCTGCCAGGTTACCGCTGGTCACAACGATGTGAGTATCTACATCCCTTTGTATTTTCAGTAGCTTCTCCCTTCTACCATTTTCGCCTACCTTGTCAGACACATTTCGTTTCTCTGCATCAGTCTGGCCACACGATTATGAAAGCAACAGCTACAGTTTCTTGTACAAAGTACTGTTATAAGCAGTTGCAGTTCAGATTATAATCCTCACTGACGGTCTCTGAGCAAACCTGCTGAGAGTCCATGCAGTAATCCAGAAAAGAGATAATAAGAATGTGGATGAGGAGGTGTCAGGGAAGTCAGAGAGGCCAAAGAATTCACGCAGAGACTCCATATCTATTTTCTGAGGGGAGAGAATGAAGCTATTTAAAAGACGAGGGGCCCCTGTTTGAGAGGGAAGATGTGTCACAACGCGAAAGGTTAAATAAATAATCACTAGTAGATATTGACACAATGAGTTTGTCAAGGAAATTCTAGTATGGTAGAAATAGAATCTTTGAAAACTTGATAAATTACAATAGAACTCTTCTTTTTATAAGATCAATTCATCCTGTATTAACTTCTTGAAAGACCTCACTCTGGTAAATTGATACACACCAGACTCTGTACAAGACACTCTACGTTCAGATATAGAATCCCAAACTCCCGGCCTCCCCGGCTAAGATATCTCACTCCCCATTTCCTTCATGCACCCCTACAGTATGAGAACGCTAATGCTCCACTAACGCCCTCAAACCTGCCCATTATCCAGCTTCTCCTAAGGAAACTTTATAGGATATCTTATCACCAGAGCCCATGTTGGGGAGTTTACCATTTGCTGAGCAAAGCACCGAACACACTACAGAACCGTTCACTTTTAATAGTAACAAGGAAGGCACTGTCTCTTCCTAACATGCCACTTCATGCTGAGATGGATCACTGCTGTTGCGCCCTCTTGTTTGGACATGTGACGACTTAGTTATGCCCTTTTCAGTAACCATATTTCTGAGAACAATTTTATGTATGATATCTTACTTTAAAAATCACCGTGAAGCTCCTTCGCTTAAAAAAACCAAGAACCTGCCAGTCTCTGGGTAGAGCTTAGCGCTACCCCTCCTGGGGTTCTTCTGCTAGGCTAACATCTCAGTGTTGCCCAGGTCTGTGGTCCCGCCTGCAGGTTCCACTAGAGGCGCATCAGTTCCAAACTCACTGGGGCTGCTGGTGAGACCGAGCGCAGCCCGAGCTGTTGGCTTCTCTCAGCCCCTCTCCTTACGGGGCTGTCCGGAGCAGCTCCCGATGACATCCAACTTCCATCCGAGGAGGTGGGCAAGAGAACGAAAGGGATCCCAGAAAGAGAAGCATCAAATCTTTGCAACAGTCTCAGAAGTGACAGTGCTTCACTTGTGCCATCATCTGTTCATTAGAAACGAGCCATTAGATCCAGCCTAGCCTGTCCATGGTGCAAGCCCAGGAGGCGGGGATCGCTGGGGGTTACTGAACACGGAACCCTGTACTCCTGACCCCAAGCGTGTATAGCAGTAATTGTCTTTGAGTGTTGATGAGTGCTTGAGAGTTAAAAAGTACAGCGTTTTGCATTTAAACTGTCTTTTTAAACTTCCCATGAACTTTAATAAAGCAAGGTAATCAGTACAGGGGTATGTTTACCCTCTAGAATTTATTTAGATTCATAATAGAACAACATAAACAATTTACGTATGAAAATTACAAAACTCCTAGAACTGGTTTCATCCCATAAACTGTATCTGCAGCCTCTTCATGAGCTGATCTGTTTTATATCTTACCATAATTTCAACACAGTAGCAGCGTTGTGCTGATCCTTGCCTCTGACCCGCATTGTTCCCTGCCCCTTCGCATTCTGTGCGCAGTGACTCTGCCATTACACCTACCAGGCTGGCAGAATGCTGTCCTTTCCTACTCTTTCTTTCCCCAGATATCCAGAAAAGTTACAGATCTGCTTTTAGGTGCCCTTGAATCAAATCTCGTTATTCACCAAGTGGTGCAAATTAATTTTTTCAAGCTTCCAGGCAGTAAGACTATTCATTCTTTCTGTTTTAAATTGACTTTATTGGTACATTTTATACATACATTATGATCACATTCAACATTGAGACTTTGTACCTACACATGACGCATCCTGATTCTCAGTTTTTCCCTTTCCCCTGCCCTCCCCAACCCCTACATACGTAAGTTTTATTTCCTTTTTACCCACATTCAGATTTTTTTCTTTCCCTTCTCTACTTTCCCATTCCCACCCTTTCCCTTTTCCTTTTGCACATTTTCTTATTATTACATTATCTATCATATTTTGGCATTTATTTACATCTTCAGTTTTTCATACTAGAGAAAAGATACAGTATTTACACAACTGTGTCTTATTTCACTTATGAGTATGTCCTCAAGGTACATCTATGTGAGTATAAATCATTCAAATTTATAATTCTTTATGGCAGAGTAATGCTCCATTTTATTTTTTTAAAAGGCCACATTTTCTTTATCAGTCACTGAGAAGTCTAGAAGAGAGTAGAAGTGGTGTGGGCAAGGGGAGGCAGCACCAGGGTGTGGCAGATATTGTGCCCGTGCCAAAGAGCTCAGGGCTTCTTTTAAATCAATGAAGAGTCACATACAATAACTACATTTAAAGCATTCTTAAGTCATGGTATATAAGTCATTCTTTTCTTTTTCCTTTTTGTATTTTAAATATTTTCTTCATTTGGAAAAGAAAGAAATTCTATTATTTAAAGACCCCCCCCACCCCACCTATAAATACAGAGTAAGAAAGAGAATGTACCAAGTTCCTATTAGCCAGAACTGTGGGCTACATGGATTTTGCTAAGGTCACTACTAGCTGACATATTCCTTTTTTTCCTCAACTACCTGGAGGAGAGGGACTGGTCCACAACTCGGGGCCACTGCATAAACTTGTGAAGACCAGGAGGAAGAGTGGCTGAAATTTAGTCTCTGCTCCCCAAACCCTATGTCTTGGGTGTGGATTTTCGGGAAAGGGCAATTTTTAAAGGTATATATGGGCCTGAAACGGCCCCGCCTGACTTCAGAATAACCTAACATGGCCAGATGCCTCCAGACTAAGCACGGAATGCCCTCTGTGCCTTCTGGCACACAGAAGTGCAGTGGGAGCTTTCCTGTCTGAGGACAAAAGGTGACCCCAGGAAAAACCCACAGCAGAGTGAGGTCTGACGAACCCACAAATAGTGTGAGAGCTAAATGAAGCAGGTGCAGTGAAACAACTGGTCTCATTTCAGGCTCTGACTTGTCTCCACAAGTGAAATAAAACCTCATTTGAACAGACATATATGCAAAGGGTGTGTCTATAAGATACAGAGGAACGCCACGGACACGAAAGCATGCCTGGCCTCTGGGGAGCTGGGAACCCCGAGTGAGGCACTAGGAGTCTTGCTCTGTCCTTGTCGGCTCTCTGCCTTTCCTGGGCTCACTTCTGCACATCTGCTCTACAGCTCTTTCAGCAAACAAGTTTCTCCTCTTCTCCAGACCGCTTGTAGGTAGCGAAGGTAACTCCTCAGTCTCGCACTGTGGGGCCAGTCTGTGCTCAGTGTTCTCTGACCACCAGCCTGTGGATTTGGGGGTGATTCCCAGGAAACAAAAGAGAAAATCTCTGTTCATTGACACTCAACAGTAGCACATACATGATTTGTAAGAGAGCATTTCACCAACCTTGACAGATGCCTACACTGAGTTCTACAGATCAGCTCAGAGTTTGGTCCTGATCGTTAGTCACGAAGCAAGGAACAACAAGATAAGACTTAAGTACTTTTAGAAATTTTCCAGTAAATGATGGATGTATCGATGATGACCAATAATGAGATAAATGGGCTATAAACATCCCTGCTCTATATAAACTATTGGACTGACAGATGGTGTATCAAAGAGAAAATAACCATACTTTTTAGAAATACTTTCAAGGAGATTAATCAGTTCACAGTCCAGGGAAAGCGGTAATTTTTCTCTATTGCTTAATAAAATGAGGCCCTGGGATTAATATGTTCGGTGGATAGCATGAGACTTGTTAATGCAAACTGTCCAAAATGTTAGTACCCTAAGGACTGAGTCTTCTGTCTACAGTGAGAACTAGGAGCACTGCTTCCCCCCATGTCCTGCCTTAAGGCTGACAGTTTTCTGACAATATGGGCGAGGTCGCCCTACCCCCACCAAACCCACAGGATCAAGCAGCATTGGCGTCTCGGATCGGCCCCTCCCACCTGGAAGTCATTTATCCGGGCTTTGAGAATTGCCTGTTCGAGAGATAAAGAATTCAATTTCTAATCTAGGGAGCAGCTCCCGTCAGACTCACGGCTAAACATACACGGAACCAGGGGCTTCCAGGCTTCCTTCCTCGGCTGTGCTGGAGGCTCCTCTACCACATGAAGCTGTTGGAAAGCTGCCAGTTCAGCTTCTGTTTCTAAAAATCAAAACATACAGGCATAGCACACACACCTGGGTGCTGGCACCCTCAGTCTTAACCCCTGTGTGCTCTCTGTGCCTGTCTTGGCTCACAGGCAGACACAGAGGGCTCTGCGTGCCCCTGCGATATATGGTCATAGGTTCATGAGCATTGGCTTATATTTGGTCTCCAAAGCAAAGCTTCAGATTCCGGGAGAAAGAAGATCTATCTATCTATCTATCTATCTGTCTGTCTGTCTGTCTATCTGTCTGTCTGTCTATCTATCTATCTATCTATCTATCTATCTATCTATCTATCTATCTATCTATCTATCTATCTCCCTATCGATCTGTCTGTCTATCTATCATCTATCTATCACCTATCATCTGTATGTGTGGATATATATAAAATACATACATTAATTAGGTAAACAGTAGTTTTAGTATTACACTATGTGTAGTTGAAATAAGCTACACATAGCCCGTCTGTCCTGTCATTAGGCTGGCTGCTTTTGCTCGTTTCAGACCTTTGCCTGAGTCCCCCACTAGGACAGCCCTGGTCCCAGGCTTTGCTCAGGACAAATCTGAAAGAATGATTTTCAGCTGCTCACAAGCTGCCCTGTCTCTATCATGGAATTTTAATCATTTTGCCACATCCACGTTTGTACAACCCCCGCGGGGTGTGGCACTGTCAGTCAAGAAATCACATTCCTTCTGGCTCCTCTCCATAGACACGTTTGGACAGCGCTGGGATCATTCCACTGCTGGAGGAGAAGGCATAGGACAATCCACTGTTGTCTGTAGCCACAGTTTGAACAGAGCAAAAGACAGACAAGGAAGCAAGCAGTCTAGTCAATGGGCACATGGAAAAGATTGGCACATGTTCTATCAACAGGACTATGAAAAAGGAAGGCACAAAGCAGGACTTGCCTGGATTTCAGGGAAAGTTAGAGATAAACAGCAGACTCCTTCATATCTTGAACAACAGGCCCTTGCCTGCCTTGTCTGTGGAGAGTGAGGGCCGGGTTTCCGTGGCAACAGGGTGCGCATGCTGGGCCAGCCTCCCAGGCGTGCACCAGTAAGCCTGGAACGAGGGCTGTTTCTCCTGCCCTTGCTTGCTCCAGCTATCCGACTCCACTTCCTTTCACTGCTCTTTGCGACTTTCATCTAAGGCCTTCAGGTCACTTGCTACCACAGTGTAAAATATTCACCACTTGAATCCTGAGAAATTTCAATCTGTAGGCAGATAACCAGGGAGCAATATTGCTTCATAGTAACTGAATCTCCTTAGTCCCATGGCCTCTCAGCCTTCTAATTGGTGGAGCTGCTTCTGAATTTTAATATTCTAGAAATAGTCCAATTCAGAAATCCCAGTTACAATTGTCTTGTCTCAGTTCACCCCCCCCATCCTTTCTGCTCTCACTACTTTTTTGTTACTGTACTTGTTCATAAGAACTCCTAATTTACTGATTTAAAAAAAGAAAAGAAAAGAAAAAAAAGCAAGGTTTAGCCAGACATTCTTAGCCTCCAGTTTTCCACTACTTAGACTGGACTCCTTTGTTCTTAATTACTGTTTTACCAGAGAAACCAAAAGCCTTGACCAATGGTACAATTTATTTTCTCTGATTCTAAGTCCTGATGTCACTGCTGCAATAGTACAATTTGTGCTTCCCAACCTTAGCTAAACTCTGAGCAGTTAGTCAAGCTGTTTGCCTTTGATTCACTTCTTCATCATCCCATCTCAATGACCCTCAGATGATCGCCTCACCTGCTTCATAAATTTGGCAGTATCCAAACCCTCAGTTCCCTCTGCTCATCTGTCTCAGTTACTTTCTCATTGCTAAGATAAAATACTGAGCACTCAAAGATAAAGGAGGCAAGATTTATTTCAGCTCAGTTTGTAGAGGTTTCAGTTCATAGTCAGCTGGCTACAAGTCAGGGAGGCATGTCGAAGGGCATCACACAGGAGAAACAGTTCATGGAAGGGCAGACAGAAGACAGCAGCAGCAGCAAGCCTCCTTTGCCCTTTTATCTCATCAAAATTACAAGCTCCCAGATGGGCCTTTCTGCTACAACTAGAACTATGCTTAACCAATCAGTGGACTAATCCAGTGACATATACCCCTAATTGCTATATCATAAATCCTAGAACAGGCCACCTCCTAAAAACCCCACCTATGAGGACATGAGGCTTTGCGGTAATATCTAGGTACAAGACACAACATCACCCTCCTTCTTCCCACTACAAACTTTCTGCCTCTTTTGCAAAGTCTTCCTTCATCACCACCAAGCCATCTCTGCTCCATTGCACTTTCTCACAGTGGCAGAGTTGAGTACCTAGTTAAAAAAGAGACTGAGTGGCCCATGAAACCAAAATGAACTTCTGTGTGATCCTTTATTTATAAAGGACTGCTGACCTAGCCCCTCTCAACCTGTAATTCCCACCCTGCTCAACACCCAGTGATATGATCTTACTCTGTGTCTTGCCATTTTCTTCCTATTCTCCCATCAAAGACACTTATACTTTCCTAAATTAAAGAAGGGGGGATTTTTTTCATTTCCCATTAGATCCCTCTGCTACGGTGGGTGCTTCTCAATCACACCCTTCTTGACACTCTAATAGCGATTCCAAATTCAGAGCCCTAGAAGGACCAGGCAGGTCGGGTTGGTTTGTGGGAAGAGGCCCAGTGAGACACAGGGACTGGCTTCACATGCTGAGTCCCACGTGGACCTGCAGCGTGACCACGCGGTGGAAGGCTTCTCTGCAGCGGGAAGCAGGCCACACTAAACTGCCAAATTCTCCGAGATTGCAAAAAAGCTAGAGATGCAAATTTTAGGTCACACCTCTCAACTCTTTGATACTGGCAGCTATTTTCGAATTTTTATGGATAGTCATGAAGGAAACAAAAAGAACCTTTTGCCCAAGTTGGCCTAACGGCTATAATTAGTCCTCCTGGAGTTTGTGTAGTTCTGCCCTCCTCTCCAGGGGCCACGGCAGCCCCCTCGCTACCACAGCCCCTCCCCCGGGCACACCAGCTCCTGCACACGGCGTAAGACTCAGCTACCCGCCGACCAAGCCGCCGTCCTCCGTCCCATCGGGACGGGGAAGCGCTCCGCTCTCCCTGGGGCCTCCCTCCCTCGCCGGACGGGGAGATCTACCTCGGCTCTGCCGCTCCCTGGAGTGTGGCCTCCCAGCGAGCAGCTGTGTCATATTACTTTGCATTTCCAGCTGCTGGCGTAGGGCGGATGTACCTCAGGTTCCTATTAGGTGCTGGCAGATTAATAAACAAGCAAATATGAAAAGATCTGCTAAAAAGAAAAGTGTCATGTCTACAGGACAATTTTACTTGTTTGCTTTTTTTGTCTTTCTTTTATAATTAGTATTATTATCAATATAACACTTCAGTACTTTGCCAGGAAAATGTCCCCTAATTATTGTTTTTTAAAGTAATAACTAGTGTTCATCCACAAATAAAAACAGTAAAACTGGATAATGAAATTAAAGAATAAAGTGGGATTTGTCAAATAAATATATTAGTAAGCAAAACACAATGGATACATCTCTCTACCATTAAGTGTAATATTTACTGGGACAATGTGATACCACACAGAACATAAAAAGTAGCTTCTTTATCATCAAATCTTGATTTGTGGAGTGAAAGTAAATAACGAGACAATGAAAGTGGAAGTCTTTCTCAAGAAATTATAGAAGGCAAATGATTCCAAATTTTTTCTCATCTTTTTAAAATTTTATAGCATACTTTTAAGAACATGAGTTGCTCTGTCTGCTGACACGCTAGGCCCAGCATTTGGGAGGCTGAGGCAGGAGGATTATCATGAGCACAAGATCAACTACATAATGAGTTCAAGGTCAGCTTGAAATGCAGTGAGGCCCTGTCTAAAAAATTTAAAAGTCTTGTGAGATATATCGGAAACTTGTCAGGGGTGGGCAGGATATGAACACTGAACTGACATTACTTTTATTTTTGTACATGATAAAGGATTCCATTCATTGTTAGTTTGTATGGAAAACATTGAGAGAAGGTTCTTTTCTCTTACCAGTAGATGGCAGTATTGCACCGAGACAAATACAAAGACTGCACTAGCCCTCTGGAATGAAGTCTTCCTTGCATTCTTAAATTCTAGGCTGCAAAGTGCCCTAACGCAAAGGACAGGCAGTAAACAAAGCACAAAGTGTGATACTCAAAGGAAATGAAAATTCTCTCACCAATTCAATTCAGTGGGAGCCTGCCTTTTGGAAAGATCTGGCCCTGGTTTCTCTCGTCCTAGGAGGGCCTCTTCCTATTGAGTAAACCTCATGTTATGATTAAGGCAGAGCACAGGATACATAGATGTTGGAAGTGGTACACATGCTTCTCTGAGAACCTTCGATTAGATTATATTCAATTCATAAATTTACTTCCTAGCCTGCCACAATTTATCCTGAAAATATATTTATGTACATTTCTTTCTTTCTTCCATTCTTGCTTTTTCACTTTTCTTTTTCTCTCTGTTATTTTTTTCTCTTTTCTTTCTTTTTACATTAATTACTGGATAGAGCTTGAGTTAGAGATCTCAGTTTCCTGGTGCCGTCTTAATATTTTCCTAAGTTTTCCATGCCCACGTACCCGGGTAACCACCACACCAATTACAGTGAAGACCACGGCACTTGCCTAGAATGTGCAAGGCCTTGGGTGTGATCCCCAGTATTCCAGTACAGTACTTCAGAGTGTTTGTTATGCTTTCTTACTTTTAAAAAATGGAAAACTGTTATAGTTTTCAAATTGAAGTTTAAAACAACTAACAAATAAAAACCCAAGGTAGAAGGATTGGAGGGGAGATGATCTTACTCAAACTATTATTCTACATCTCCACTTTGCCTTCAATGGAAACTGTATAAGCAGGTGCTTTTTGGAGGCTTTTCTCAACCGTGAGCCATTTCTTTCCTCCAAAAATGGCTTCACTGTCCACAGCATGGGCCTCCAATGACCACATCGGTAGTCTGTGGATATCCATTTGGACACAGTGGCCCATCTTTTTCCCCTGCAGATCTTGGAATTGAGAGCACATAAGAAGTACACTAAATGCTCGTAACAGGAAGGATGCAAAGCAAGGGCTCAATAAGTGGTAGTAATGATTATATGAATAAGTATTTATTGATTACTATTTAAAATTTAGATTACCTGAAATGGACACATTCAAGAATTGGTCCTTAAAAATGGGAACTAAGTTGTGTCATATACTGGTACAAATTCTCCATCTGGAGTGTAATTGTGATGTGCATATATAATGTACCAATAAAAAAAAAAGAATTGGTCCTTGCTGTCAGGAAAATACATAAATATACGCAACAGAGGACAATGTAAAATGATAAATGCTGCATAAATGTTTAAACAGCAAGGGCTCCAAGTTATCATCAGAGAAATACAAACTAAACTCATAATGTAACCCCACCAGAATGAGACAGATGGCACAGGTGGGAAACACCCAGCGACATTGGGGATGTGAAGTAATTGGAGCCCCTGGGCTCAGAGCAAGCCATTTGGGGGTGATCAGCTCATGGGGCATCACACTGGGTCAGATCAGGTACCGGGTATTTTATCTCAGCACAGAGAGGAAGTAGCTAAGACAGTGGCCCTATAAATTTATACATCTGCTTGAACAAAGTGTTTGGCAGAATCCACATATGCCTATGCTATGACCCATAACTCTACTCCTGCCAAAAATGCATAAAATTCCTTGTATACTTTCACCAAAAGACATACATTAGAATGTTGAAAGCAACCAAAGGCCTCTCAACAGTAGAATAAATAACTCAAGTGTAGTATATGCTTACAATGGAAAACCATATATTTGCCACAAGGACAAATCATCTATAAATAGACACAATAATATAGATAAATATAGGGGTGGGGGAAAATGAGAATTAAGTTGCATCATATACTGATACAAATTCTCAATGTGAAGTGTAATTGTATATGTATTGATATGTGTATATAATGTACCAATAAAATGTACCAATAGGGGCCAGAGATTTAGCTCAGTGGTTCCAGCGCCTGCCTCGCAAGCGCAATGGTCCTGAGTTTGATCCCCAGTAACCACATACAATGCTGGGCGTGGTAACTCACGCCCACCAGCAATCAATACCACGTACCACAGTGCCGGGCGTCGTGGCTCACACCTGTAATTCCAGCACTTGGGAGGCAGAGGCGGGAAGATTGCTGAGTCTGAGATTTGCTGGGCTACATAGTGAGCTCAGAGCTAGCCTGAACTACAAAGCGAGACCCTGTCTCAAAAAAAAAAAAAAGTACCAATAAAAAAAATTTTAATGTGAAATGAACATGTGCCTAAAAGAGTTACCCTTCAGTTGAAACAGTAACTGGAAAAAGGATTCCTGGGGTAGCTGTTAAAGTTCTGATTCTTAATTTCATGAGTGTGTTCAGTTTGTGAGACTTTATTAACCTGTACATTCTGTGTGACTGAGTGGAAATAATGTCATACATCAGTTTCAATTTTTAAAATTAAACTCTAGGCCGATGTAGTTGAAAGTCACTTCTACATGGAATTTCAGTGCAAATGAATACAGGAAATCATATTTCAGTTCAGTTAGGCTCTCAAGTGTGGATAATTCTCTCCAGGTTGAGATGGAGAATGGTCATCCTAGGAGAGAAGGGAAAAGGGAAAACATTGTATAAGCAAACTCACTAAAGACAGAAAGAGTAAGGAGCAGTGGGAAGATGTCTGCAAAGAATAAAATTGTCATGAGGAAGAAGCAGGAGAGAAGTTTTAAAACTTGACTCAGAGACCTAAAGAATTTGGTTTCTATTTACTGGGCAAGAGGCGGCAGTTCAGTGTTGCATTTCGTATTAAGCTGTTTTGCGTGGGAAGCCAGATGACAAGGTGGACACCTTCAGAAGGCCAGTGTGCAGGTTATGGCGCAGGAAGAAGCCTCAAGACTCAACCTAGCACACAAGGACCATGAGAACCTTTTCTAATCTCCCCCTGGCCTCCTTCTTCAACTTCATGCCTCACCTCACTACACCCCCTGAAAAGCAGTCACTAAATTACTTGCAGTTCCAGACTAAATCAGACCCTCCCGGCATTCCCATGGGGTCCATTCCCCATGAAAGGAATCACCTCTTTTCATTCATAAATGTATCGATTTGAGCCTTTTCTTTCCTATTTGTAGGGTTGATGAGGGTATCTTGATGTTGTTTATCCTGTCTGTGAAGGTACAATAATGAGGTAAAATACACTCTGACTGGCTCTCGGTGTGAGTATACATTTGTAATGAATTGCAATTGTTTTTAGTACTTAATGTGTTAATAAAGCAAAAAAAGGAAAAAGAAAAAGAAACCACCTCTGATTTTCCATCAGGCTTATGCTGGAAAAGAAGCAGCATCTCTCTCTGTCCAGCACTCCTAGGAATTTGCCATAAAATAAAGCAAGTCTCGGGCTAGACATTTGGCTCAGTGGTTCCAGTGCGTGCCTAGCAAGCATAAGGTCCCTGGTTCGATCCCGGTAACCACATACAACAATACTGGGTGTGGTGGTCATGCTCACCGGCAATCAGTACCACATAGCACAGTGCCGGGTGAGGTGGCTCACGCCTGTCATCCCAGCACTCGGGAGGCAGAGGCAGGAGGATTGCTGAGTTCGAAGTTTGCCTGGGCTACATAGTGAGCTCAGGGCCAGCCTGAACTACAAAGCAAGACCCTGTCTCAAAAAATTTTTTTTAAAAATTAAAAAAAAAAATACAGCAAGTCTCCAGGTCTAAAACTTCTCTTCAGGATTCTTACAACCAAAAACAAGGTACTATATAGAAACCAAAATGTAACATCTAAACATTTTTTTATCGTCAAATGACACAAAACTATGGAGGAAAAAAGATTAATTTTTAACATATTAATTGATAAATTTTCACAGTATTCTCTCAGCACTCCTTAAGCTCTTGTCATTTTGAGTGTTATAGCTGAGGTCTCCATAACCACAGAAACTTATCTAAGTTTCTATCATAGAAAACACCAGGCGCCGTCTCTGACATTCATACTAGATGAAGTCTTGCTTTGGTGCACAGTATGGTATCCCTCTCCCTTCCTAAACTGCCAATCAGAAAACCTTTCCCTGGCTATTGGTGAAGAATTAGACATTGGCACTGCATCATTTGTATAGGCTCAAGTTGCTGAATACATAAGCAAAAAAATCTACAAGGACAGTGAATTGTCTGTATGTTTTCCAAGATTCAAAAAGACAGGAAAGCTTAAGCTATCCTCAGTTGTTAACACTTTCTAAACAAAGCATATTAATCAATATTGTTGAGTGCAGTCTTCTATAAATGCAAATATTGGCCCAGGTGACAGGCACAGCAGCAGTAAATGACAGGACCAATATTTGTAACAGGATTTCAGTGCCAGAACCCAGCCGCGACACAGAAAGGGAGGGGAAGCCAGCGGCTGCTCACGGAGCAACACCGTCCGAGCGTTTCCACATGAAGGAGCTGGAAGAAACCACGGATCTGGAAGCCTGCGGCGGACAGAGTCCGGGAAGAGCAGCGTTCCCGGGCTGTGACGTCCTCCGGCCCTGCCTCTAGCCCCAGGTTTAGGATGGTGAAGGGACCGCCGTGGAGATCTCCTCTGACTTTCCGGGTGCTAATGTCGTAGAGTCTGGGAACCGCGGCGAGAACAAGAAGGCAGAGGGGTCACATCCGTGGGGCGAGCTGAGGTTGTAATAGCAGCTGCCAGAATCGCCGCCCTGTCATCCCCAGCCACTCACCGCGCTTCTTACACGCTCACCCTCCCGCTGTGGAGTTTTCCCGTCTTCCAAGGCAGGCCCTGCACGCTCACGCTGTTGCGTTCACCACCCCTCAGCTCTCACTTCGGCAGTCAGCGAGCTTTGCAGTCTGCATCGCGATCCCACTCGGGCCTCACCTTCTTCCCATCTGCATCGTTGTTACTTTCCTCTGGATATCCATTTGCACAATCAAGAATTACAAAGTGCCGGGCCGGAGGGTTAGCTCAGTGGTTTCGGCACCTGCCTCGCAAGCGCAAGGCCCTGAGTTCGATCCCCGGTAACCACATAGAATGCTGGGCGTGGAGAGTCACCCACCAACAATCAACACCGCATACCACAATGCCGGGCGTGGCGGCTCACGCCTGTCATCCCAGCACTCGGGAGGCAGAGACAGGAGGATTGCTGAGTTCGCGGCGGCTTGCCTGGGCATCGTAGTGAGCTCAGGGCCAGCCTGAACTACAAAGCGAGACCCTGTCTCAAAAAGCAAAAAAAAAAAAAAAAAAGAATTACAAAGTGCCGACTGCTCTGTAGTACAGGGCATATACAGTGTGTTGTTTAATGGAAGTGTTCCTGCTCTTTAAAGCTTACGGTCTGGTGAGAGAGACTCTAAGCAAGCTAGTGAGCAAACAAGTCTGTAATAACTGCACATCCTAAGAGGAATAGGCAGGGCTCAGTGAAGAGAAGAAAGGGAGCAGAGACGTCTGACTGAGAGGCAGGAGAGACTTCTAGGTGGGTCCTACAACTGCTTTCTAAATTCTCAAAATAAATAACCTGTTTTATTCCTGTCTAATCCATCACCGCTGGGACCCTTAGTTCCCACCCTCCAGCCTGAATCGTGGCCTGCGGGCCTCAGGCTTCCGGCCCTGGCAGCTGCTGATGCCCGTGACCCTAGACACCCACCGTAGGCACTGCCCGCGTGGCCTTGTACTGCGCTGCAGCCGGTCTACTCCCACCTGTCTTGCGGAGCGTGTCTCGCTCAGGCCCCCGCTCCTGAGGCGCCTCACCCCACTTCCCCAGGGGAGGGTGGCCCGGTCTGCCCTGCTCTGCCTTCGAGTGTCCTCAGCGCAGGCCCTGGCTCGTTCCTCACTCAGCCTCCCCTGCCTGGCACACATCTTTGCACGTGAGCGTGTGACAAGCGGGCCTGGAAGACCCTCTTGATGCTTTGTGGCCTTTTGTGTAGCCTCGGAGGTACGTGGAGTGCTGGACTTCGCCCATTCATTCAAGTACTAAATCAGCACTTGAAGCCATTTCCTAACTCCAAAGCTCACGATCTCCCTGCAAGATAATGCTGCATTTTCCTTAGACTTGCATGATAATGAGTATATGGTCACTTTTGAAAACCTGGAAGATACAGGTAAACCAGAAGACAGAAACCACTCAGAGTCCCGTCTGTGATACCTGCTGTGAACACGTTCTTCAAGGTCTCCTCGCAGGGACAGTCGCTACACACACACACACACACACACACGCACACACACACACGCACGCACGCTCCGTCTTGACCGGCCTCGTGGGAGGCTATAGTTCTCTGCTGTGT